>VKHH01006342.1:0-21002 GCA_015144975.1 Epipyxis sp. PR26KG
GAGCTGACCTTGTAGGTTGTGAATGAAATGTCTAGTTTCGCTCCCTTAGCTCAGACTAGACATTTCCCTACAAGGGTAATAATAATAATTCGATTTCAATCATTTTTTGTATGATTTTTCAATTGAATTACACATACGGTAAATTAGTCAATTTTAGTCGAGATCAATCACTGAGAAACATGCAATTCTTATTATTATCTGTTTTCAAAAAAATATTATTTAAAAATATGAAAATAGTTTTAATTATCACTATCCCGGTATCATTATCATCAGAAATCATTATAATTATAATAAACATAATAATAATCATCGATTTAAAAATTGATCTACTTTTTCAAAATATTCTTTTGGTTTCTTTGACATTCCTGCGACATGTGGTACATCATTACCAAATTGTAATTCTTCAATTGAAAATTTTCTTTTTTTCATTAATAAAATAAATCCTTCTACTTCTTTTACTGGTATTAACATATCACCTTCACTATAAATAAATAATAATGGTACTTTTGGACTATAATCTTTCATATATCTTCCTAAAACAAACATAGTCTCTTCACTTGTATTATCAAATAAATTTGGTGCAATTAATTGTATAATATTTTTAATAAATCGATTTTCATATTCAATTATTTTTTTGCCTAATAATGATGCTATAATAAATCCTGATATAATAGGTCTTATTATTGGTCCTATAATAGGAGGTATTTTTAATGCTAAACTTATTCCTTTAGATAATAAAAATATTTCTTGTGTTTGTTGTAAAAATTCTGTTTCATCATATCGAAAAAAGGGAGCAGAATCGATGATGAGTTTGTAATTATAATTATTACGTGATTGACCATTATTATCAATTGGAAAAAAGTGATTTCTGCATAATGAAGCATAAGCCAAACATCCATTATTTGAAAAGGAATGGATTACTTTTAAAGTTTTATTATTTACATTAATTTCATTGTCTATTATGGATGATACTTCCTCAAGGTATTGCCTTTGAATCCATTTAAATGAAAAATAAGGCATTATATGAAGAACTGTTGACATTCCTTTCGATTCATAATATTGAACAATTCTAGAATAATTATACGGTTTTGAACCAGCCCATCCAAGAAGTATAACAAGATCTTTTGAGTGTGGTACTTTACGATGAATTATTTCAGAGTTTGGGTGAAAATATTTTATCAGAGATCTAACTATCATTTAAATGGAAATGGAAATCCAAAATAAGATCCAATAACGATAGCAATTGGTTAATATACTTTAGATTTAAAGTTTCAAATCAGATTATTTGTTATAATTTATAATTATTTATAAAAAGTACACCGCTTTTTTGTATTTATGTGCCCCCCCCCGTCCCCCGTCCTCAATAACTAAATGTTTAATGTTGTAATGTTGTTATAATTCAATTCATTAATTCATACTGTATGTAATTAAACTTGACTTGACAGATACAGTAGATATTTTTTTTAATCAATTAATTTGGGCAGTAAAGCAAGACAGTTTATTTTATAATGGAAATAAGTTTACACCAGAACAATGAAATTGAATATGTTGATTACAGTGATGAATCCATGCTAGCAGATATTCATCGACTTGTTTCTCGTGACTTGAGTGAACCATACTCTATATTTACTTACAGATATTTTATTCATAATTGGCCAAACCTTTGCATATGTGTATACGCAAAACAAGATACTCAAGCGCAGCGTGGACCAATGATCGCCACATTAGTTTGCAAAATGGAACAATCGGGAGAAAATTTGCAAGGTAACTAAACAATAACAATGATACTTAAAACAATGCCATGTGCAATGTATATCAGTAAATTCCTTCAAAGTGATACAAATGATTGATCCCCTTCATAGGCTACATAGCGATGCTGGCTGTTGATAAAGCATATAGGAAAAGAGGAATAGCTTTAAAATTAGTCAATATGGGAATCGAGCGTATGATAGGAGCTGGTTGTTATGAAGTTGTATTGGAAGCAGAGGTACTGCTTAATCTAACATCAGTCAAACAAAATTAATTTGCAATTATTTTTTACAGGCTTCGAACACTGTTGCATTAGCATTATATTCGAAACTTGGATTTATGAAAGAAGAAAAATTAATAAAATATTATTTAAATGGTGGTGATGCATATCGATTAAAACTTCTCATTGATACAGACATTTACTCGGAAAATAATAATGATAATAATAATAATGATAATAATAATAATAATGATAATAATAATAATAATAATAATAAGGAAGATGCTAAAATAATTGGATGATTTTTAATATAATTCTATACGTCTATTTCTTTCAATTATTTATATAATAATTACTAAAAGCTGATTCAATTAATATTCAATTTTATGTGTAATCCTAATACTTCATATTGCCATCTTTTAGATAATCAAAATAATTTAAAATAATTTTTTTAAATTTTCCGATTATTATGTGAGAAAATCTCTCAAATTATAATAAAATTCATTTTCTAATGATTTTAAGTACATTTTAATGTTCTGGTTTGGGAACTATTAATTGTAATTGGGTGCCTTCGGAAACCTACCATCTCAAATTTGGGATTTTTTGGGACGCCCAAATTTTCCCAAAAAATGGGAAAAGGGTCATGGCACCTTGCCCATTTTTTTGGGACGCCCATCCCAAATGTTAACAAGCCCTTCGATTTTTTTAAAAAGTTTTTTCAATAGAAATTTGGGATGGGAGGTTTCGGAAGGCATCCATTATTATCAGAATTACAAAGCTACATTGATTAAAAATCATAATATTAAATAATCAAGAATTAGTTTTTAGTTGTAGAAACTCTAAGAGATTGTTTTAGAATGAGTCAATAATGAAAGAAATCATCAGATTAGATATCCAAAACCATCACAGATTCCTCATGGGGAATTGTGTTTTGTCTCACACAAAGTATGTTTTTTTAGCCAACTTTATTTTTAATATCCATATCATTACAACAGAATCGACAATCATGCAATCATGCCATTTGAAAATATCAAAAATATAATAAGGTATTGCATATGTGCATATGCATATGATATAAATTAAAGGAGGTTAAAGTGGGTTTTAGGTAGCCAAGTCAGCAATTAATAAGTTGGACAATTATTGGAAGTCTTCCAATGTTGATGTTGTTCAGATCTATTATGTATGGATATGGATATGGGATACCAGCAGAAAGGAAATTTCTAAATTTAATTGAATAATAATTTTCTATTTTTACTTACATTCTATATACCAGTTAAGTAAATCCAAAACAAAATATTATTAATATTATATTTCTTAAATTTTTAAAATAATTCATTTTATTTGATTTGAGCAACCCCTCAATAACACATGTGATGTCACACAAATAAAGTATATCATATCATATCCCAAGTATCATACAAAACACATTTCCATAACCTCATAAAGTTATCATATCAACATTCTTTCTATTCATCCGTTCATTTATTAATCCGTATTACATAATAATCCAACAGCTCGTAATGTCCAGAAGGCAGGGTTCTTGTCACTCGAGCACTTCAATGTGACCATGAATATATAATATCGATCAGTCCTTGAGCGGTACTTGTAACATGGACAATCATATGGCCCCTGGGACCCGTACATGTCCTTGCGACTCTTCGCTTCTTCTTGCTTCAAATTAGCAGAACACCATAATACAGGTAATGGGACGAAGAGTGTCTTCGGCTCAGATTCTACAAGCATTTGCTGATCTTTCGACCATGCCCCACCTTCCAAATATAACCCATGAATATAACACCCTTCATTCGGAGGAGATTTCACACTCTCTAATTTCTCATAATTAGTGACTTCTGTGTGATAGACGATATCATCTAATGCCCATTTCACCGCATCTTTCTGGTGCTTACGACACACCTCTTGCTTCATCGCTGTGAGCATGCCTTGAGGATTGAAGAAGCCTGTGAGCCAGTAGATGTTCGGACGGCCTGTTGTGAGCCATGTGCGATCTTGATCATCACGTAATAATAAAGAAGAGAACCATAACCCTAGAGTCGGAAGAATCCATGAAAACTCATCACCTGCGACAGTGAACAGCCATGTTCTAGGGACCTTAGCCTCATAAATCGCATCTAAGCATTGCTGCAGTTGGTCTGTCATCACCACTTCTCCATTAATCGCTAATCGCAATTGTTTCAACATGAATCCAACCTTTGCGAGCACATTCTGTAATCGCTGAATCTCTTGATATAAGAATATGTTAAGAGGGATTGTGAGGCCGCCTAACTTATTAATCTTCACTTTATATTCTTCCTCGACGTAGTGCTCGGGCATACGGCCTAGGATTTCTTGGGCCTTTTCAGAGACTGTATCTTCTCTGCTCATACCGTCACCACCCCCTCCCCCGCCCTTCGGCTGAGTCTCTCCGAGAGTGTTGAATAATGCAGTGACTTCCTTGACTCGGAATGTCAAGTCAGCATTAGGATGAAGTCCAAATATCTCTGGCGAGTCAATCTCAGGAAATGATTTGATGTAATTATGGTAATTGCCAATTTGATCGAAATTCTCAACTTTATAAACGAAATTGTCTGGTATTTTGAAGATTGGTTGCTTCGGATTGAATGAAAATCCCTCCTGGCAGGTGTTGGCATTAAGCCAGGAGGTGGTGTATGACTTGAATAATCTTCGATCAAGCGTGTCTGTGATCTTCCCGCCATATTGAGCTTCACACACCATGTATTGGAAGGTTGGCCATGAGATGGATCCATTGTATAAATGCTTTTCTAAAAATAATATACAAGCGGTGAGATCACCATTATTGTATTCATACGGTATTCCCCAACCCAACGACCCGAACTTCCTTCTTTCTTGTACGACCGAATGCATGAAACATAATGCAAATAGCAGTTGTCTCCATTGAGAAGCGCCTTGATCGACTCTTTCCAAACGATCCTGATCGACGATAATCGTATAGGAGCGAAGAATACCAGCCTTTAGGCCGGCAGGGGGCTCGTTGGTTACTTTTGTTGACATTTGCAATAATCCGAGAGGGAATGCACGGTCAGGCAATGCTGTGATAAATAATCTAAAGTTAGGATCTTGATTTTCTCTTAACTTTTCTAAGAATTCTTCCATTGTTGCCATAAGCTCCAATCCAAGCTCGCAATCTGAAATTATATTATTATTATTATTATTATAATTATTATTAATATTATTATGCTTTTCGAATTACTTACTTTGCAAGAGGACCCATGTACCATTTGCAGCACCCGCTTGCATTGCTTTGATAGCAACTGGTTCTTGTCCCTCACCCATGGAAATGACTGCAGGGCTCGGGAGTTTTCTCTTTCTTGCTAACCCTTCGATTGATTCTGTTGGATCTGCACCAATAGACAGCAAGAATATGACTGGAGTAGGAGCGATCATTCCATCATAAATGGATTCGATCGTATCAGTGACAGGTTCTACGAAGGCAGGTCCCATTTCTTCGATGTGACGAACAAACCATTTACACATCAACATGCATCGATCAACTCGCAATGCTCTCACTAATAATAACTTGTAAAATGGGCCAATAATAGGGACATCAGTGATCTTCTGCTCATAATCTGGAATATTCATGCCTTCAGGCTCATTATCTTCATACCACCTACGCCACATCGCTTCGTTCGATGACATATCATTCGGAAGATTCGCGAAAAACTTTTGAGATTGTGACAATTCGACTACATTCAACCATGCCTCATTAGAAATCCAATGGAATGGTTTTCTGCGAACTGATTCGATATCAAGAGCAGCACCACCTCTTAAGAACAGAGTCATGTCTGATTGTCTCAAATGACTCGCAGTAATGAGTATCTTCAAAGTCACCAACACGACGAAAGTGAGTTTGTCTGCTTCATACAATCCTCGGTTAATGTATCTGTAGACGATGTAAGTCATTGTTTCTATGATGTTAGAAACACGTTTACTTGATAATGATGCCTTCTCAGCCTTGTCCATTGACTCCATGAATAATCCAAGGAACTGAGTGAGCGATGTCTGATACATGCAATTCACACCACTCATCTCGACGATAGAGAAATACAATACTGATCCTCTCGTGGCAACAGGTCTGAACTGCTCTCTTTTCTCAGCAATACTTGCTTTCGTATCAGCAGCAGCACTTAATTTCTGATTCACTTCAGCAGCCTTGGCTTTAGTACTTGCCAACACTCCAATGAGCTCCTCATCCTCCAACAAGTTGCCAGTATTCGATGTCAATCTCTCTAATAATGATGCATCCAAGGCCATCAAAGATTTTGTATTTAAATTCACTTCTTCTAAGACACCATTCAACTGATCTTCGAGTGCTTTTTGTTCTTTTCCAATCACTTTCCCGAGTAATTGTTCCTCTAATCCCTTCTGCGTCACAGTGAAATCGACTACATTCGTTTTAGCTTGTAACTCCGGAGAGAAACTAGGATTTGGTAAACGTGTGATGAAATACATCATGAATTTATCATCATAATCCATTAACTTATCAGAGACATTTACAAACTTTCGCTTTCCTTTGATAATAAGCTGTTTCTCAAGCACCGGATCAAACATAGGATCGATCTCCTCTTCCACACCAGTGATAATCAAGGCCATACCATCAGACATGCATGACTCTAGCTTATCCTTGAGCTTTCCATCAGTTAGTGTTGTTTGACCCCAAATTGGAACATTCGAAGACTCCTTATTTTTAATCCAACTTAACGCTTGACCTTGAGGATCAATCATGAGAGGGAATCGACTTGATCGAGTGACTAGAATACCATTTTGAGTTGACAAAGGATCTGCTGGCAATCCTTGCATATTCCAGTCACCAATCGTTCCAATATCAACCATGAAACTGATGAGATCTAAACCAACTGTGATCGGAACACCTCGCAACTGACAATCATTCACACATTTCTCTTCGACCAAATAACGTCGATATTCTTGGTTGAAAGGTCCGCAATAGCTTACAAATGCACAGCAAGCAGCACAATCACCGACTAACCTTCGCTTCAAATCAGAGAAATTATTGGAATCATCAGTCCAACGGATTCTTTCCCCTGCAAGTCCACCTATTAATTGAGATGCCATAACCATTTTCCTTTGCAATGCCATAGCACCATCTTCAATACGACGTTTCTCTGCCATCTGAGTGTCAAACATCCCTTGTAACTCATTCAATCGAGCTTGACATGCTTGCAGTCTGGACTCAGCGGCAGCAAGTGCCTTATTAGCAGCTTCTAAATTCGCTTCAGCGATACTCAACGCTTCTAATTTAGGTTTCACAATTTTAGAAGCTTCGTGATAGAATTTCATTGCACGCACCTAAGAAATATAAAAAACAGTCCATTTATATAATGATAAGGTTAAATGTAAATTAAATATGATCATACCCATGTGCACAACCCTTCAGCAGCCTTGGAGGCATTCTTAGCAACAGCTGGAGTGAATCCTTCGAGTTCGATGTAACATGACATCAACTCGATCGTCTCTTCATTGATCATATCCTTTCCATTCATTCCGAATTCGATCACTTGATTCAAAAAGTCTGCTTTGTTCATCACCGCAACTCCGTGAGGTCTAAATGATGGTTCAAAGAACTTAACATCTTGTTTCGCAATCACTAAGCCAGCTGCTTTGACCGGATTTAATGGCAACTTGAACAATAATAAGATACCATCGAACACTAGTTGAATAATCGTAGCAGGATTAGCGAATTTCTTCACTTCACCAATATCAGCTGGTTTGATGGATCGGATGGCGGTTTCGGCTTCATCTACGAATGGTTGAGCTTTAGCGAGATCAGCCATACAAGCTGTTTTTTCAGCCCCGATACGAGTCGCATCAGCTACACATTTATTCTTAATTGTTCCGACTTTGTCACTTTCTCGCTTCGCTTCTGCAGATGATACTTCAAGAGAGGAAAGCATTTTATTCGTTTCTTGTGTCGCAACTTCAAGTTTGATTTGTTCTTCAGCTAACACTTTCTTCATGTCCTCCACGTCTTGAGCACCTTGAATCAACTTTTGTAAGCCTAAATTCACACGACCTTCCTTCACTTTCAACTCAGCTAATTTTGCAGCATATAAAGTAGTGAAATTCTGGATGAATGATAAGTATGATTTTGGTGTTTGGAAAACTCTTCTTCTCATCTTCACGAAATATTCATCACAAACTTCAGTCACCATGCTATGCACCATACCCATATGAGTCATGAGACCGTTTTTAACTTCTGGTGTGCATTCCACATGGAAGTTTTGAATGAATGCTTTAGATAATGCTACTAACGCATCAGCTGGCCAAGGTAAGAACCAGTCGATGGTTGGACAAGAGATGATACCCGGGAATTTACGAGCTCGAACAGGGAATTTTGCATTCATAGGTGACATACAAATCATCAAGTGAAGATTGTCACGAACTTTATCAATGAAATATTGCTTAAGATTATCTTGAGTATCATCCATTCCCGGACGCTCTTTAATAAATGAGTTCCTTAGATCAGCTGTGATAGCCATAATTTCATCTTTTGCAAATAGCCCAGGAATATCACCAGTCAATAACACTGAGTTAATATATTCCAAAAACACTTCATCTTTAATTTCAGATTCAGTGAACAAGAATGTTGTTGGTTTGCGAAGATGTCCAGCTGATTTATAAAGATTTTGCATGTCTTCCATAAACGAGTTTTTATTATATTGCTTCGTGAGTGTGATTTGAAATTGAAATGATCGAGAAATATATGATGATAAACGAGTTAACGATTGTTTACCAGATCCACCAACACCAACCAACAAACCAGAACCACGAGGCATCTCCATAAGACGGTTAATTCTAAGCAAATGTTCTAACGCATCATTAAACAACACAAGTTCCATTTTCTTGGCAGGGAATTCAGTATTATATCTTTCTAAAAAGCTAACAACGACTGGTCTGATGTCTTCAAGAGTACCTCCAGGTTCATACATCTTTGGTGCTTCTTCCACTAAAACGCCTTCTTCATCCAACACATCAGGTCGTAAGAAATTCACCATATAAAAACTCTCTTTGCACATTTCTGCTAATTCTTGGCCGAAGCTTTCCACTAATTGAGAATCCATGTATGAAGCATAGATTGCTTTATCCTTCAAATTTGTCAATTTATCACTGAAAACTCGAGAACATCTATAGAAAAATGATGCAATAATAATAAATTATATTGTTGAATTATAATGAATTAAAATCAAAAATCGACTTACTCATGCTTCCAAATGCGAAGAAGAGTAATGCCACCACCAGAGAAAGGAACTATTTTTTGTTCACTTCGAAAACCACCAGTCTTAACAGTTTCCGAAGGAGTTAACATGATGCCTTGGAAGACACGAGACAGCTCTCGAAGATTGAAAATGTAATGGAATTTAGCTGGAGTAGGAAGCATCTTATCTTTCATCGTACGCCACAAAGAAATGGTTGCACTTGTTAGTTTACGAACGACTGAAAGAGTTTCTTCAGGCACTTTGTTTGAAGGGAAACGACCATTAAGCATTTGACCATAGATATCATTGATAGAAGTGATCGATGGTAACACCATGTTGAAGATGTAAAAGTTTCGTTTCAATCGATTTGGAATATCATTTTTACCACCTCCAGGATGTTGCATGGCTGCCATGTACTGAAGATCCTCACATACTTTGAAGTCACCACGTTTGTCTTTATCCAAGAAACAAAATCCACCAAACTCAACAATCAAACGAACAATTTCAAGTGTTGGTTGATCTCCCCAAGTATTCACCTCAGGCATACTCAAGTCATCCATGAAAATGGTCATCGCTTTGCCGCCTGGAGGACCGAAGTTTCTTCCACCGCGCTTCTCTAATTCCACTTCAATAGCAGATTGACACATGAAAGGTGTTGTAGCTGATGAGAAGTTGACTCGTTTTACTAACATTTCACTTGGATCAAGGGTTCTGAAAAACATAAGAGCAGTAGAGGTCTTCGCAGTACCTTCACCACCTACCATACAAACAGCTTTCTTTTGTTTGTGAATGTGAGTACAGTTATAAATAGCACGAGTAGAATCCATGGTTGGCACAAGAAGATTACTAAAATCTAGTTTTTCTGTACCAGCTGGATAAACCCAAACTGGTGGTTTCCATAATGTCCATTCGCCTTTGTCATTCACGAAATATTCATAAATCGTTTCGTTTGGCCCGACTTTTGGCATCATACCAGACTTGTCTATGGTTCTTAACCAAGCATCAAACTTAACTCGACCTTCAGCTTCCAATAGACCACCCACACTCCAACATAGGCAATATAATAATATTTTTTCAATTCTTACTTCTGTGTCAATAGAAATATCAATGGCACCTTTTCCTTCAGTTAAACCTTTAAATAAGTCACACATCGCTGAGGTAACTCCAACACGAGATGTTGTCATAACTTGTGCTACATTTCGATTCAACCAATCAATGCAATGTCCAGGATCAACGGGGTTACTTGCACCCATGTACTTTGTGAACAAATTTCGAAGAAGTGTTTGTTGACTTGATGGTTGTTTTCGGACCCAACCTTCAACAGTTGGTGACCAGTCAAGGTCAGTCTC
Source organism: Epipyxis sp. PR26KG (assembly GCA_015144975.1). Classification (NCBI taxonomy): domain Eukaryota; class Chrysophyceae; order Chromulinales; family Dinobryaceae; genus Epipyxis; species Epipyxis sp. PR26KG. The sequence continues at coordinate 10,569 of VKHH01006342.1, forward strand.
TGAGACGTAGATAATTCCAGCTCGAGATACAGTTGCAGGAGATGCATTAACTAACGTTTCTACTTCAAACATAATTTTGACATTTGCGGTCATAGGAATACGGTCACCGTTAGCTAGAGTTAAGATTTTATTATCATCTAAGACAGTATTCAAATCTTCAATCCAAATCGCATCGACAGGACCATCCGCTATGATCCATGTATTATATGCATTTGCTCGATTGTTATATTTCGCCCACATCGCAGCGAAAACACCAGTTGTCCATTCACCACTCAAAGGATCAATTTCACCATACATTTCTTGAGCACGAATCGCTTTAGGGTTTAATCTTACATCTTTGTGTGTAATGCCAGTAATAACATCAAGTGAAGATCTAAGATTTTTAAATATTTGAGTTTTTCCACCTCCACTTGGTCCAACAAGCATAATACCATGTCTCACTAATGTGGTATCATATAATTGTAGGACCTTACCAACCCAAGTAGGATGATAAACTAATTTATTAGATTCAACAGAATTTTTCAATGCAGCTTCAAGTGAAGGATATTCTGCTTTAGGTGGAGGAGATAAGTTTGGAAACAAATCTGCGAGAAGAGACAAGAACAAAGGAACATCTTGGGCAACCATCTTAGATAAATTCATCTCACGCAATGTACGATAAAGTAAGAATGATTCTGATAATGTTGGATTGTCACGCTTTGTTTGACCACCAGTACGTAAAACAGCTAGAATATTTCGCAACCCCCAATCATAATGTTTTTGAGCTGATAACTGCTCCTTACTAGTATTATATAACACAAAAAACTTCTGAGAGAGCATTTCAAAACTTTCGTAGCCGACCGAACAAAGTTTTACTTTCATGATCATTTGGAAATCAGGAACCATCATCGCTACGCCTCGGAACAATGCTTTTAAATTCTCTGGTAGTTCTTGACGACCAGCATAACCAGGATTCATGGTAATGAAGAAACCGCAAGCAGCAATGAGTGATACATTTTGAGGATCACCAGGAAATTGAAACATTGTTACACCACTCTTCTTTGCATTAAGAATAGAAAGGACTTGCTGAGCGACGACTGAAAGTACAGGCAATCGAATACGATTGAATTCATCAAAACAACCCCAGAGACCACCCATGCAAAGACCTTTGAAGATCTTCGCACAATCTAAATAAGATTGTTGATCTGTGCAATTAGTTACAACCACAAAGATACCTAATGATCTTCCAAGATCTTTCACTGTCTCTGTTTTACCTGTACCGGCTGGTCCTGCTGGTGCTCCACCAAAAAACATACCTAATGCTTGTGCAAGAGTAATATAACATCTATCAGTTAGAGGAGTTACCACAAGCCTTTCTTTAGCACCAAGATATTCAAATTGATAATTGAATTCCACATCAGTGATTGAAATCACACATGCACCGTCAGCCGATAACTCATCTGCAGCTGAACTCTTCCAATAAAATCGAGCTTGTTTCAACCATTCAAAATCATTAGGATCAGATATTTTCTTATTACGCGCTAATGCAGCAAGTTCATTTGATACATCACGTTGATGTACATGGATTGTAACCAGTGTTTCGATTTTACGACGATTTACACCTGTTTTCAAATCTTGCAAACACCAACTCGACATTTTTGATAGAATATCAGCTTGTCTCGCATTACAATCCTTCATAGCATTCTTTTTGGTTTTCATCGATTCAAGAGACACTTGCATATCAGTGGTCCATAATATTTGAATTCCTAACAAAGCGAACTGAGCAATATAAGCATCTACATAATTTCTTAGTTGACCTAAGTCGTTCTGTAATGAATTGAAGTCAGCAGCACAACTTCTCGTGAGATCTTTCATAGTCAATTGCATTTTTCGGAGTAAATCACATAACCAATCTTCAATATTACCAACAGCTTTCACAGGCGAAGAGAAATCAATTTCCTCGTGTCCAACACCACCATCACCATGAATTCTTAAAATGATAGTTTTGTCTTTCTTACTATGATCCACATAAGATATCGCATCAAAAACTTTCTCATAATGATCATTCATTGACAATGGGTCTGAGCCTTGAGATAAAATTACAAGTAAACCAGGGTTTGACACGAAGTAAAATCGAGGAAATTTATTTCTTTTTTGTTCCAAATACCCTTCCAATGATTTCTGACACTTTTCAAGTTCACTATACATTACAGGTAATCCAGCACGCAAAATCTCATTAGCTGCGGCTTCAGTGACTAATTGAGTTTCATAAGCTTTCGCCATAACCTTTTGCCATTCTTTATCGATTTTCGCGAATTTCTTCGCTTCCATTGGCATCTGTTTCGCAATATCTCCGCCAGTAAACACTGATTCTAATGAGCACCACATCATTTGCACTTTTAACCATCGTTCTAAAGTATCTGAAGTTTCTGATAATGTTTGGAGAAGCTCTTGGGCAGTTTCTCTGAAAGGTGCAACATGTCGCATAGTCAACATCGCTTGTAGATTCATTTGGGTTTCTTCCAATTCTTCCATTACTCCAACAGTCCCTTGTAAAATCTGAATATTTCTACCTTTCCATTCACGGAATGCAAACTTTGCAGTTCTCCATCTTTCTTGAATATCATTAATAGCTCGTTCAATCTTCAACTGCTTATCAGCACCATCACTAACTTCTTCGATTTCATCTTTACGCGAAACCATGTCAATGTCAATTAATGATTGTAACTTAAATTCTGGTCCAGTGAAATCAAATGTTGAATTTGTTATATGCATAACTTCCTCCCAATGTCGATCACGAATACTCTCTTTCGTAAACTCCTGAATTAATGGCAATAAAGTCTGAAAGTCTTCAATTTGAACTTTTAAAGTTTTATAAGCACTATATTCACGCAAACGAGCAGGAAGCTTCTTACATCTTCCAGAAAAAGCCTCAATTTTTTCATTCATTTCACCAATCATTTTTGGAACGTCAACCCAAAGAACAGCTTTCCAGTTATTGAGTGTCGTTAAGACATCAGTATAAAGAGAAAATAATTGATCAGCTAATTTAAGTTCTTTTTGAGTTTGAATCAGTTCAGGATAGTCTGTTACAGGAAGTGCAAATAATTCCTCACCATTTTTATAAGATTCCATTTTTCGGTCACGAATTTTATTTTCTTCTTTGAAACGATTCAAACGATCTACAGCATCATTTGGATTAATACCATCAACCATTGGTCCATTCCTTAAGAAGTCTTCGCGAAATGATTCGACATCTCGTTTAAATTCTTTGATGTCTTTAAGCAATTGGCGTTTGAATTTTGTTTGAGTCTTAGACAATTCTTCTGTTCGGGTTTCAGCTTGTTTGAGAAGTTTCTTCCAATTAATTCGGAGTACAGTCTTTTTATCGATTTCCTCTTTCTCCATGAAACCTGATGGTAAGTATGACTCTAACATTCGATACATGTCCATTATAGGATTGATTTCCATTTCCATGGATGACTCTCGTTCACGAATATCAACCAACAATCTCATAATGAAGCTTAAAGTATCCAAGTCAACAACTTCACGTACTACTTTACCGTTCGCAGTACGAATATATTCTGTTAATGATTCTAACTTGGCTTTAGCTTGAGAATGAAGATTATCGGAAAATTTGATCTTCCATCGATTACATTCAGCTTTAAGTTGAGCTTTAATGGAGACAGTGCGCAATGACAATGCCCCAATATTTTGGATATCATGAATCACAGTGATTTCAGTATCAATCTCACCAAATGACCGCAACTTGTGTTCGAAATCATCTAAAGTTGGATGAGTTTTCATAAAGTTATTATATGAAGAATCCTTCTCATCATGCCATAACCAATTGTATTGAGCAAATGAATTCAAATAATCTTGAACAGTGTTACGAATGCCTTGAATGCATCCTGTCAGTAATAAAGCAACACGCACAATTTCAATATCTTTTGTAATTCTATCGAAAAATGTTCTATTTCTCGATTGGCCATCTGGCATATCAAGTGACCAATCTTTAACAGTTTTGAAACATCTCAAAATGGCTTGAGCAGATTTATTAATGCATTCTTGAATCTCATCTAAAGATGGATGTAGAGCAACTTGTGGTGCTGCTAATTGAATATCAACTTCAAAGAAAGGTTGAACAGAGTTCTCGACATTTTTCCCTTTCTTAGATGATTTCGATGTTTCGACTACTACATCAGTGACTGGACGGGAACCAATACGTTTCTTTAAAGCGTTCATAGAGTTTTTCGCACAGTGTAGTAAAGCTTGATACATAAAATGATTGTAATGCTTTTTAAGTTTTGAAACCTCCTCATCAGCAACTGCATCGACATGTCCATCGAGTTTATAACTTTGAATTGTTCGAACCAGATCCTTCACCGCAAATTCAATCTCTAAGTTCTTCCCTTGCAATAGAGTGGACTGCTTAGCAATATGCTTTTCTTGCATTTTGACAAATTCTTCTACAGTAAATGATTCAGCATCTGGTAGATCCACAAGTAGCGTACGGGAAACAATCTTCAGATTTTTCTCTATTCTATTTTCAATAATATCATTAATATTGGCAACAAGCTCTTCTAATTTTCTTAAACCAAGGTGAATATGACTCTTGTAAGCATCGATATTCATTGAGGTCCAAGTCAATGTGATCATTCCAGGCCTTAGCTTATATTCCATATCTCTGAAATGAGGTCGAAGAACCATAGCAGTCACTGGGATCACCTTAGAAACCACTTTATCATATTCACTCAAAGCCCAATGAAGTTCATTATGATAATTTTTGAATTTTTCTTCTTGAAATAAAACAATTCTTGCTCCATCCGGCACATCGATACCCATTCGATCTAAGCATTTCGCTTCTCTTATTAGTTGTAAGATTTCTTGATCGAAGTTAACGTAAAGTTTTCCATCATCAGGATGTCTGATTATCAATGTGGCTTGGAGACCTGCTTTAGCTTGATCGATTGATTGCACCCATGCTTGATACCACAAGTACTCAAACGCAACTAATGTCTTTGCTACTTTATTATAAACTTTAATGATCTTCTTTGCATCTTTTCCAGCAAGGACATTTTGGTTAGATTCGAACTATACGTAGAAAATATTATACATAATTGAAATTATTCTTAATAAAAATAATAGTATAAGACGTACTTGTTTCATCGGCTCTTCAATTCGCTTTAACAAATGTCTAGACCATGTGATGTTTCCTGCAACAGGTGGAAGATTTCTAGGAATAGGTGGATCATGCTTCTCTTTTTCATACAGAGCTAATACTGTTTCTAACTCTTGACCATAATTTTGGAAAATAATGTTTAATTTAGAATCCAAGTCACTTTTCAGACTCTCACGTTGAAGAATACTTTGAAATTTTCTTAATAACCGTAAAGAATGTTCAATCGATTTAATATGTTCAAAGCTTTGATTAATAAATTGTTGTAAAGCCGCTTCTAAATCAGATATCTGAATAATTATTATAATAAAGTTAAGAATAATAAGAGTAATATGAAAAATGTTGTTCATTATTATAACTGACCTTCACATTGAATTCAACATAATCACGATCGAATTTATTGTTATGGTAATCCAACAAATCATGTTTTTTGCTTTTGAAATCTTTGACAATACTTTCAAATTGTTCAATTAACTTGTCCATGCCTTCTAGCTTGTTTTTGGACAAGGAGTTAAACTGATCAATTGTAGAAAACATGTCAATCAATTTGATTACACGACGACAGAAAAGATCGAATTTTCCGAAAATCTGCATCTCATTAAATGAAAACTGCTTCCCTTTCGGTGTTTGCTCAAGTTTTGATTTAGTCAATCGATATTGTTCTTGATAAGCTTCATTGAGTTTTAAACACGACTCTAACTTACGGACTAATTCTTGTGGATCGCTTTCCCAAAGAGCATCTTTATCTTCTCCTGCAATATGCATCTTGCAATTTGAAATCATTTGTTCTGTTATTTTTGCAAACAAATTTGTCATTCTTTCTGATGTGTTATAATATCTAGCAATTGTGTGGATCATTTTGATAGAGTTCATTAATGCTGGCAGAGTGTCTGTGATAGACTCAGCATTGCCAGTATAAAGCGGATCAATAAATCGTTCCAAGGTATATAAGTATTTCACATTATCTTTTGCTTCATTTGCAGATTCTGTTATCTGGACATCAATTTGTTTCCATCGCCTCAACAAATTCGCAATATTAGCTTTTCCAGGATCAGTTGTTGCCTTGGTCAAAGCACTAAGCACACTGATGACTTGTTTGCAGTCAGGACGTTTCAATTGCTCAGTAATACTGGTTAACTTTTGCATTTGTCCTCTCCAATATTCCAATTCACCTCTTGGACCAATATCATCTTCATCAGATCCAGTATTGACTGGTTGAGCCATAAATCGTTCAATTTGGTTGCACCACTCATTCAACAACTGTTCGAACTGTTCAACTGCTTCAGTGGGCAATGCAGTTCGATGACCCTTAATTTCAACTGCACGCATAGTTTTAGGATCTGGTGACCGCAATTCTAAACCACTTGCGAAACTATTCAAAGCTTCATTAATGTTAGTAATAAACGCTCCGATTTCGGAAATAAAATCGTTCTTTTGTTCTTCGTCAACTTTACCCCAACTATCATAGGTATCTAACATAGGTCTGTATGTTTGACTTAAAATAGCTTCAATTGTTCCAAGTGCCGAATCTCCAAGTTCTCCAAATAATAAATCAGTATCTCCCACTTTGGTCAAATCAAGTGCAACACCATTTTGAACATTTCGAATAAAATAGCAGCATTTGTGAACCATTAGCCCTGAACTGCCATCAGAAAGAGATAATTGTTTAGGACCTGTATTTTCTGACCAGTTCTGAAAGACATTAAATGAAAGGTAATACGCATAAAAAGAATCAATTCTTATTTCACCAACCTCTCCTTCAGTAGCTTCAGGTTGGAAAAAAACGAACAATCGGCCTGCTCCATCTCCTTTAAAAAAAGAATTAAATTTCTGTAGATTAGCGTCATTTCGAATAAATGTCTGAACTGCTTCAGAGATCAGTTCGGGAGCGAATGCCTCAAGCATTTTGTTCATGCACCATCTGTGGCGCTCGGACAAAGACATATTAGTTATGCAAACTCTTCAATTATATTTACTATCGTTCTTCCTATAATTTTAACCACAAGTGTTGAGTTTGTTCAAGGGCAGTTCCTTAGAAATAGAAATGGCATTTTTTTTGTTTAAAACACCGTTTATCCAAAAAAAAGGCAAAAAGCGTTTCGTTTAAATTATCATGCTCTTATAACTTCTAATAAAATATAATTATTAAATATTTTATTGCTAAAAACTTTTTAAAAACAATTTAATTATTGAATTAGTAATTTCATTTATTATTTTAGTTTATATACTATATTATTAATATTTGATTTTGAATTACTATGTGATTACAAAGTGAAGAAGTTGAATGAAACGGTGGTTTCGCTTTCACTTTTAATTTTGTTCTCTCAAAAGAAATATTAATAAAGAAATATTAACATCTACAGTAGGATGCAGTTTACTCCACAGCAACTGGCTGGTGGTCCGCGATATTCTTCATCTACTAAAATTGGCAATTGGTATGAAGAACTTGCTTTAGACTCTGCAAAAGTATCAAACTTTAGAAGTAAGTCAAATAATGGCAACCTTTCTTTGCGAAAGCTTGAACATAAAATTAAAATTTCTAATGAGTTAGTGCCTCACACTTATAATAGTGATGGATTGGTTCGTTTCGGTGATTATGTGATTTTGCAACACGATTCATCTGGAAGTGTTTTAGCTTGTGATACATTTGAAGAGGTTGTGATTGGTCAAGAAAAATATTTGGTTACAACGATAATGGAAGAACCATCACCTAAAGCAAGAAATACATTTAAGGTTGTACGTCCACCTGAAAATTTGATCGGTATAGAAGATGATGTCAATGATCCAGTACTTCGAATTGGTCAAGCTTTCATGCTAGCGTGCAATGAATCATTGCTCATCACACCTAACTCAAACTTATTATCACCAGCATTATATTTAACATCCACTAAAAAGAATGATAGAACCTCAACAAAGCGAACAAATCGGCAAATGGTATTTATGTCCAGCGTTATTGATTCTGATACTATTTGGACCGCTGTGGTTCCTTCGAAGGGGAGAACTAATGCATCAGAACGCTTTCTTGCCATGAATGAGCCACTTTTTGTTGATAATGGTTTTCAAATTACGCATCGTCAAACTAACATGTATCTAACTTGCGACCCTGTCTTTAAAACCTCGACTGAGTTTGGAATTGAGTATGAAAGTTATTGTGATCGCAGTGCAGCTAGTGGAAAACTTGGATTGATAGTATCCGAGTTTCAAGGTTTAAGTACATCTCAGACCTTAACTAAACCAGATGCCCCAACATTTGCGTGGCACTTTGTTTTATCTAAAGATGGTGAAACTGCTGCAGACTATCGCAACCTACCGGTGCCAGCGACATTAACTACGATTCTTGAGGAAATCCAATTTGCCATTATTTCCAAGGGTATAGATGGTTACTGGAATTTAAGATCTTACCTTCAAACACTTGACAACGAAGTTGTTGCAAAAGGAAAATATGATCGTGAAGATTTGAAATTGGCATTAGTAAAATGGGGTATTCCATTAAAATCTGTTTATTTTGATTTATTATTAGATCAAGTTGACACCAGGAAATTTGGAGTAGTTGATTTAACAGTTTTTATGAATTATATTAGACCCAAGTTGTCAAAAGAAAGAGAGAATTTGGTGTTGAATATATATCAAAGCTTTGATAAATCTCCAAGTGGTTTGGTCTCATTGCAGGAACTGGAAAGTAAATTTAATGGAATCGATCATCCTCTAGTGAGTATTGGAGGATTTAGTGAGGCTGAATCGTTGGACCATTTATTGAAATCATTTGAAACCAAAGGAAAAAGACCAAAAGCTGTTGATGCAGATAAATTTCTGCAATATTATGCAGATTTAAGTGCAGCTATTGTTGATGACGATTACTTTTACTTGGTTGTAAGAAGTAATTGGGGAAAATAATTATTTTTCGTGTATTTATTTTGTTTCAATGATGTGATAGATGGTGATTGAAAACTTTAAGATCAACAAATAATTAAAATTTTCATTGTTATTTTAATAGAACTTGAGATTGAATATCATTCAAATTGATAAATAAATGGTAAATCGTTTGTATGCGAAATAAACCATTATTTGTGTGATTGGAAAAATAAAATACAAAAAACATCAAAAATAACTATTTTTTATCTATACACATGAAGCTTTAAGCAAAGCAACGACTATCAATAATTATTATTTTTTGCCTTCTCCTTCATATCTTCGAGTAATAAGAATTAAATGAGACCCAAATTGAGAATCTACTGGACCGTGTATAACACCAACTTCTTTTTCAAAACAAACTTGATCTAATTCTTTCACCATCATTCCTGGTTTGAAAGTACCAAGATTACCACCTCTATTGGCGGATGGACATATACTTACCTAATTAAAAATATAAATATCAAATGAATAATCAAGTTATTTCGTTGTAACAAGAAAATTAAACTCACTTTTGAAGCCATTTCTGAAAATGCGACAGACAAGTTTTCTGCTCCATTTAATTCTTCCTTTATTAACTCCAATTTTTGAAACGAATCAGGCCCTTTTAACAGTATATGCTTCGCCGATGCTTCTTTATTAAGATTTGTAAAAAATTTGAAAGCATCTTGAATCACATTCATTTTCAATTGAGAATATTTAATTTTTAAAACAGGATCGTAGGACCTTTGGACTAATTTTGATGATGTGAAAGAGCTTATCGCGAAGCCATCCAGTAATTGCGCGATGAATAGTAAAATAAATGCTAACAATATAATTGAGTTCATCATCATGCTGTATTTCTGAGTGGAAGGTTTTTAAATTGTGAATGAGTAAATGACTTTGAGTCTTTGAGTGAAAAGTATTGAACAAATCCGGAGCCAATATAACAGTAGAATCTACTGTATGTGTTAACAACTCTAATGCCAAAGGCTAAAATATTTATACTTTCAAAACAATGTGAAGTTGAAAAGTTAGTAGCTTGTCATCATTGTCATAAATTTGTCAGCAAAATTCTTTTTGCATCACTTCATCTCTGTCCCTGGTATCGGTGAAAAACGTGGTGAATTACCGTAATATTGTACTCAATAAGTTAACGTTATAATTTTGGTGTGTGGGGATATATATATTTTTTTATTATAGAGGTATATTAATATGAAGCCTTTTTCTTCCCAAACTGTTATTTTATCCTAGGTGCAATATAGAGCTATATATATGCATGATGATTGAAGATACCAATCGGGGTGGTGTAAATCGTTTTGGTATACGTAATTTATAGAATTGTTTTCACAATTATATTCCACTAATATTAGGAAATTGAAAGTTTG
>VKHH01006343.1:0-20983 GCA_015144975.1 Epipyxis sp. PR26KG
ATATAATTAATAATAATTGTATAAATGTTGATTTATGATTATTATGATTTGTGTAATAATATAAATAATAAGAAAATAATAATAATTATTATTATTATATCATAAAATAAAGAAACAAACAGAAATGAATTAAAATGAATAATAATAACAATCAAATAATATATAATAATATTGTTTTTCATAAAATAATGGCGAGTAAATACGAGTAAAATCCGACCCCTTCACTGAAGTGCCTTGGAGTGAAGGATGTAATAATATATCTACATATCAATAACCATATCATAACAATTAATTTTTGATATGTTGAGAATAAATAACAGAATACAATTTCTTGAGATATTTGTATCCTGAGAAGTATTATGAGTATTACCATGAGAATCATCATGAGTGTATATTATTTTATGAGTTTCACTTACATTCCTCTTCTACCAAATGAATTCGATAAACTAGTTGGTAATCGTTTTGATCGCTTCCAATCCATTAATATAAATGTTCCATCAGGTAGTTTACCAACATAATCAACCGAACCTACTCACAAAAATCGTATAATATAATCAAACAATAATTGAGAGTATTGACCACCACTATTGACATAAAATATTATCTATATTTTTAAGAAGATAATAATCTGTATCGAATGAATCAGTGTTATAAGTACGTAAAGATAAGTATCAGTAATACACATTTTATATCATTTTAAATTATAATGGTAAATCATTAAAAAATAATAGTATATATTTTATTTTATAATAATGTTGTTAAAAATATTTATAATTATTATTGGAGAGAAAAAATATAAAAGAATCGCTTACATGTTATTTCATCATATTATGGTTGACATCATGATTGAACAAATAACTATATATTATACTCACCAGCTAGCTTCAAGTCCGGCGCTGCTATACGCCATTCAGTTCTATAGTCTATAATTCCTCTAGCTACTATGATATCTTTATAAAATCGTTCAAATTCTTTCACTTCTGATTGTTCATAAGAGGGTTCTAAATTGTTAATGAATCGTTCAATATTATGATGCATCCACGTTCCACGATTTCGTGCATATCTAAGAATATAATAAATTATAATTCAAATACTAAAGATGTCAAAAAAAGGATTATTTGGTATTGAGACAATTTGAGATTGCTTTATTTGGACGATTCTCCAGCACGATGGCAAAAAAGGATTATTTGGTATTGAGACAGTTTGAGATTGCATTATTTGGACGATTCCAGCACAGCACAAATTAATTAATCAAAAATAAAACAATCAAAGAAATTCCATTAAGTTTAGAGCAACACTTACTCTCCTTGCTCCTCCCATTTCTGCAATATTTTTTCGATTGGATATGGAGTACCATCTCGAAATGTATACCCTTCTCTAGGCCATTTTGGTCCTGAAATCATCTTATTGGCAACTTTTTCAGCTTCAAATTTGTCGAAATATTGTTCAACTAATTTAGTAACAGATGTATCGATTTCCATTCCATCAAATTTATAAATATGTGCCTCTTCATTGAATGATATATGAGTATCCAAAGGATGAGGATTAGTATTTTCTAGTATGTAGGTTTCTTTCGGATTTGTTAAGATAGAAAATCCTTTGTTGAAAGTGGAAGGTAAAGGAGGCGGACCGTACCCAACCTCTGTTTCCATTAATAATTGCGATTTATTTGCACGAAAATTGCTGCTGGATGACAATCGCAGAATTGTTTTACTCAGACGAGTAAAAGAAATAGATGAAATTAAGAAGCTGTTCATATCAGTATGAAGGTATGCTATTATTAAAGTACAATATATCAATTTCATCTACAAAGTAAGTATCTAACTATAATGTATACTGTAAACTGTAAGTTACAGTAAATAAAAGCATAAATATCTCTTTGGAATTAAAGGTACTCGTTCCAAGTTCCAAGATCCAAGATGCTACTAATAAATAAAAAATATCTCAATTCTCAATCCACAAAAATAAGAGAATAGCGCTACTGTAATAACTTTAACAACTTTAACATCGAATTCTTAAATTAATAATAGCGTATAATCGTATAAGAATGACTGGTTTCTAAAACAAATATGAATACCGGTATTATGGGGTGCTGTGTAAAATATGAATAATGAATGAATTAATTAATTAATTAATAGGAATTAACTCAGCAAATCAAACCAGTTCAACTAAACAAGAGGAACAAGCTAGAAAACATAACAGTGAGCCCTCTTAAGCTCTAGCTTCTTCGACTCAATCATTAATCAAAAAAGAGAAAAAGAAAAAGAAAAAAGGGAGATTTTAAAGAATGAATGAATGAATATGCTAGTTGTAGCCCTTTTCTCGGATTTCGAACGTCATCCCGCGGGAAATTTCGAAATTTCTTTTGTATTATCCAGGTTATGTTATTACTGTAACTTTACAGTAAACTCGAAGAATTGGTTATTGTATTACTCTATTATTAGTGTACAACGCAGATACTGTAAAAAACTGTTAAGTTATCGTGTTAACTCATATCTATACAGTAAATACATACATTTACCGTCATTCCTAAAATTAAACATTACAACATTACAACATACAGATCACAGACACAGACCAAAAATGAGCAGCTTTATTTCTGATTATAGTGTTCAATCGGAGAAGACAATATACGGTAATGACGAAATAATCGCGAAATATTCCTATCTTAGTTCAAAAGTAGTTGGTAGCGTTGTTCATCCAACTGAAGATCTGTTTGTGTTTAAAACTTCCACTAAAGTGCCGAAAATGGGACTCATGTTGGTTGGTTGGGGTGGCAACAATGGTAGCACAGTAACAGCTGGTATATTAGCAAATTTAAACAATATATCTTGGCGAACCAAAGAGGGATTGCATTCTCCTGACTATTTCGGTTCGTTAACTCAATCATCAACTGTAAAATTGGGTACCAATGAGGCAGGCGAGGCTGTTTATATTCCCTTCAATAAACTTCTTCCTATGGTGGAACCCAATGATATTGTGATTGGAGGATGGGATATATCTTCAAGCAACTTAGCTGACGCTATGGAAAGAGCTTGCGTGTTAGACTACGACTTGCAGCGACAGTTGATACCTCACATGGAGAAACTGAAACCATTACCAAGTATTTATTCCAAAACTTTTATCGCTGCGAATCAGTCCAATCGTGCTGATAACTTAATCAAAACTGATATTAAACAGGAACAGCTAGATACTATCCGAAACGATATTCGCAGTTTCAAGCAATCCAATAATTTAGATAAAGTTATAGTTCTGTGGACTGCTAATACTGAAAGATTTTGTGAAGTCGAAATAGGTTTAAATGATTCATCAGATAGTTTGTTAGCTGCAATTCAGGTATCATATATCAAATCCAGTAACTTTATTATTCAGTCAAAAACGTGGAACAAATCAGATTGAGGAACTATGTCGCTATGCTACTTCTTGTAATTGACTATAGTGTGTATAATGTGTAACACTTTCTGATCGCATAACAAATTTTAAAACAGTAATAATCTTGGATGCTTTCAGTTATACGTTTTCCTCGTTAAGCGTTTTCATCTGCTCCAATAGAACCTCAAAGGGGGAAATTTAACTATGAGAACGCATCACTGAAAGTATCCTCGGGGGGAAATTTAACAAATGAGAACGCATCACTGAAAGTATCCTCGCAGATTACAATTATATAATTTGTATTATTTATCATTCTGTATATATTTTTTATCAGTAATAATTGAATATGATTTTGTATTACATAATAAAATCGTTATTTTTGCATTTTTAGAGAAATGAAAATGAAGTGTCTCCTTCCACCATTTTTGCTATTGCCAGTATATTAGAAGGTTGTAGCTATATCAATGGATCGCCTCAAAATACTTTCGTTCCTGGTGTGATTGAATTGGCTGAGAAGCATTCAGTATTTATTTGTGGTGATGATTTCAAATCAGGTATACCATATCCCATCTATCAATATCGGATATTCGTTAGGTCACAATTATAATCATTCTTCATTAGGACAAACAAAAATGAAATCTGTACTGGTTGATTTCTTAGTGGGAGCTGGAATCAAACCAGTCTCAATAGTATCATATAATCACTTAGGAAATAATGACGGTAAGAATTTATCAGCACCAGAGCAATTCAGATCAAAGGAAATTTCAAAGAGTAATGTGGTGGATGATATGGTTGATTCTAACAAGTAAAGTCTATTCACATTTGAATTTTTTTAAGTTACTAATAAAATAATATAATATTGCATCTTATTTTTAGAATACTTTACAAAGTAAACGAACATCCTGATCATTGTGTTGTCATCAAGTAAGTGGTATCATCATTCTGCCATCACACTGTAAATGTTTTAAATGTCAATAATAATTACTTTTATTATTGTTATTGTGTCTTTTCAAGATATGTCCCTTATGTTGGTGATTCTAAGCGAGCAATGGATGAATATACTTCTGAAATATTTATGGGCGGAAAGGTAAGAGAATATGTTATGGTTGTGCTGGTTAAGCCTTCACAGAAATTTTATTTATTCACAATTTCAGAATACTATAGTGATGCATAATACATGCGAGGATTCTTTATTAGCAACTCCAATTATACTTGATTTGGCTATACTATGTGAAATATGTGAAAGAATACAGGTGAAAATAGAATCCGCGTTATGACTTTAATCTCTTAATTTCTTATAATTACAATGGCAATCATAATGTAATGTATATTGTAATGGCATCTAAACATTCTGATTATTATCACAGATTAAGAAATTGACTCCAACAGAGGGTGAATTTGAGAAGTTTCATCCAGTTCTTTCCGTGTTGTCGTATTTGCTGAAAGCTCCACTTGTGCCATCCGGAGCCCCTGTTATTAACGCTTTGGCTTCACAGCGACAGGTAAGGGTTTGTCCAACTTAAGATGTCCAATATTTCACATTATTTTTCTTTTTCTAATAACAATTTTCCTCATAGTGTATTGTAAATATATTTCGTGCATGCGTCGGTCTACCTCCAGATAATTTCATGTCATTAGAGCATAGGGTAAGTTTAATCCAACTACCTACCAAAACACTGCATAATATTGACTTAACTTTATCCTTTGTTTGTTAGATCCCTTCAATGCTGAAAGGTCTGATGAACAAAAGTGTTGTTAAGGAGAGTAACAAGTGAATGAGCCAGGAAGACGATGAATCTCGATAAATGAACCGCAGTTAGAATCTCAAATTTAAATTATATCAATAATTTGTTTTTAAAAATATAAATATTTTATAATTTTTAATTAAATATTATTTATTTGTGGTTCAACTTTCAGCATTTTACAATAAAATCAATTCAATTAATATCCTAAAGAAGAAAGAACTGGAGTAACTTTAGATAAATCAGCAGCAGACACGGCTTTACTCTTAGCAACCAATTGGGCTTTCTTTTCAACATAGTAGGCTTGCTCTTTAATTTTTCTTTGAGTTTCCAATCTTTTGATCAAATCGGTGTGTCCCCATCCGACTTCTTTAGCAAGTTCTCCAAGAACAGTAAATTTACGATCTGATCTCAAACGAAGAACTTTTAAAGCAGCAGGAACTACCAATCTTTTCTTCTTATCATATGGCTCTGGAATTCCTTCGAAAGTCTATTTACAAACATTTTATATTAAGCCAACGATGGTTTGATAAACAATTAAAATACATACCGCTAGTCTTGCAAGAGCTTGTTGACCACGAGCAGTCTTGTGTGGGATCATTCCTCGTAGCTGTTGCAATCAAATATTAACCAGTTTTAAATTAATAACTATAACTTTAAGAAATGTAAAACTTACAGTTCTCCAAAATATTCTTGCTGGAGATCTGAAATGAAATGGTCCTCTGCGTGGATTGGTGTTCATTCGCTTTCGAATAAATTGGGCATATTTTACCTTATTTCTTGTCACTACAAAAATTAATTTGTTGCAAAATGATTAGTTTAAAGAGTATCAAATTTATTATGATGCTGTTACACATATTATTTCAAGACTTACAAGAGCCGGAAACTATGATTGCCTCAGTTCTTACAACAACGATCTTTTTTCCTGCAAGCAATTGCTTAGCTACAATTGATGCTAATCGACCTAACAGGTGGCCTTTGCCATCAACTACAATAACGTCAGCCATTGGATATTTTAGTTTCCCCACAAAAAATTGTAATACAGAAACCAAAAAAAATTCAAGCAACCAACCACAAAAAATGTTTAAGCGTTTTACGTTATGGAACAACTTTAAGAATGAATGGATGAATGAGACACGTACACCTGGGATACCGATTTTTGTACCGGTAACTTTATAATATATATATTCAATATTCAATCATTCAATATATTCTATATTCTATAAGTTAATTAATCAACTACAAACTTATTCTTGAAGTATTTACCGACTGTAAAATATACCTTTCAATTATTCAATTTCATTATGTTTCTTCCATTCATGCTGGTTCGATCGTTACATATTGGTTCAGTTAAACAAACAGGGAATATGATAAGATGCTTCTCTCAACCCTCTCAATTTAATATGCAACCAATTCCAGTCACTGTTCTTTCGGGTTTTCTTGGCGCAGGAAAAACTAGTTTTCTCTCCAAAACTCTTGAAAATGCAAGTAGCCAAGGTGAAACATATGGATTAATTGTAAATGATATGGCATCAATTAATATCGATTCAAAAGTTATTTCAAAACAAATAATTGGAAATAATGGTGTGGACAGTGTTGAACTGCAGAATGGTTGCGTTTGTTGTACACTTGGAAATGATATGCTGAATTCAGTCCTTAGCCTTACCACTTCTTCAGAAGAAAATGGAAAGAGACACGATCATATCATTATCGAATGTTCGGGTATTGCTGAGCCTCGTAATATAAGACAAATATTTGGAGAAACAGAAGTGTTTTCAAGTCCTATTTACAAAAAAGTGAAATTAGATACGATGATAACTTTAGTAGATGTTACTGTGTTTCTAGAACTATTTGGTTCATCAGATATCCTTAATCAACATTCAAGATTGGTAAATGATGACATTAACGCTACTGATGCGAATGATGATAATGATACTGGAATGAGAGAAGTCACTGACTTATTATTAGAGCAAGTTGAGTATGCTGATGTGGTAATTATTAATAAATGCGATTTGTTGAAATCTGCAGATCAATTGGAGTTAGTGAAAAAGGTTAGGTTTACATTAAAGATAATCAGACACATGACATTCGTAGAGTATCGTCGATTGTACAGTGTAGTTGAAGAACTAATAATTGTCTAATCATATCATTATATTATTATTATGAATATTATCAAACAATTTCTTTAAATCAAGCTGCTTAATTTATAAAATGTATGGATTATTATGAAACAAACAATTTTCCATAACTAATAATGATTATGTACCCAATATTGTTTGATTTAATATTCCATAATAATAAGTATGATAATTATTGACTTTGTTGATAATATAATGATAATTCATAACCATTGTTTTTTAAAATGATTAAAAGGGACTGATATCTTATTGTTCTAGATCAGAGTCCGAAACTAACAATTTGTTCATATCTGATTATGCCATCTACTGATGATAACGAATTATTATCATTTTATCCTCAAACTATTTTTATTTTATTATTTTTTTCTTGATAAATAATGTATATATAATATAATAATTTTAATACTAATATTATTAATTCATTTTTCAATGCTAACAAATAACCATATCTTGAAATCAAGCTGCTTAATTTATAAAATGTATATTGTTATTATTTTTATTATTATGTCTATTTCAGATCATTGAGGCAGTAAACCCTACATGTAAGATATTTTCAAGTATCAGAGGCGAAGTGAAAGATTCTTCTTCATTGATAGGTTTCATGGGTTAGTCATGTCAATAACTTAAATTAATATTCAAATAATAAACATTGGTTTCTATTGTTTGTTGATAGGAAAATGTGGTGTGGATGGAGTAGCAAAACAAGGGTTCCGAGAGCGTCATCAAACAGTTGTAACATTGACAGAATATCAAATGAATGATAGCTTAAGCCTTAACAACCATAGCTCTGATGTTGCTGATAAAAATTGCAATGATGATCATTCACATCAACACCACCATGCCAATACACACTCACACGACCACGATCACACTTGCAATGATCCTTCGCATGACCATTCACATGTTTCTCATGAACACAGCCACACCTGCAACGACCCCACACATGATCATTCTCACATCCACAACCATCAAGTTGCTGCCAGCTCTTCAACGACTACTGCCAAAGAGAGGTTTGGAATAACATCCCTCGTATACAGAAGAAGAAAACCTTTCCATCCAATCAGATTTTCTAATTTTTTGAAATCTATCATGGGGAAATTATCAATATTTAACATTAATTCATTAGTTGAAAATATTGAAACAAATGATAATAATTCATCAAAGATATTATTGCGGAGTAAAGGCTTTGTGTGGGTTGCTCATCGTCCAGATCTTATGTATATGCTGTCTCATGCTGGAAAATATTGTGAAGTTTCAGTGAAAGGCATGTGGTGGGCTGATATTCCAACTGAAAGATGGCCAGAAAATCATGTTCAGAGTATTATGCTTGATTTTGAATTGCCTTTTGGTGATAAAAGACAAGAATTAGTTTTGATTGGATTATTTGATGATGTGAAAAATAATAATGCATCAGCGATATCCACTGCATTTCTGATCAGAGCATTAGATGCTTGTTTATTAACAGAAAAAGAAATGGGAGCATATGAATATATATTTGATAAATTCAAAATTAAAGAAGATATTGATAATGAATTACAAAATCATTTCGATCCAGAGAAGAAATCTATCCTTTGAAAAGTATTTTGATGAAATGATAAATTTCCCAAGATGCCATGATTTTGTTAACTAGTATCTTGGTATTATTATATGATAAAGCAACTAGTACGTGATCACAATTACATGATTTGATAATTCTAGTATCCAGGTATATGATTATAATTTTGATTTTACTTTTGTAATTTTTCCTTAAATAAAATTAATTAAAAAGACAAAAAGTCTATATTTGTTCGATATTAAATTATCCAAGTAATAAATAGAAATTGATGGTCATCCTCTTCATTGAAGCATACAGTAGAATATACAGTATATATAGTTCATTAGCGAGTATCAGAAAATAAATGTTTGAAAGATTAACATAACAAGCAATTCATCATTCATCAATTTCAAATAACAAATATCTGGCATTCATTTAAAGAATTTTGTGATAATCTCTGATCTTGGCAGTAGTAGTAGCACTTGATCGCAGTTTATCTACTGTCGATTTATATTCTCGCCTTTGATCAATATAATCACGTCTTTCTTTACAACGCTGCTCAACAATCTGTCCTCTTCGAATATCTTTATGATACTTCACTAACATTGTCATAACTTCTATATCAGACAAGTTATTAACCTCATAAGATGGTAATTGAGTTTGAGGTCCAAACTTGTAACCAAGACGTAATAATTCTTCTCTCTGTTGAGCAAGTATACATGGACGAGTATCAGGTTGACTGTAACGCTGTTTATAATATAGACGAAATGCTCGATTACCCACAACCCTACCATTTGGTAGTATTAATTCTCCTAAATGAGATACTTTCATCTCATTATTCAGCACATTTCCATCCTCATCAATTTCCATATTCTCATCATCAATATCTTCATAAGAACTTGAAAAATCATAAAAATCTTCAAATTCTTCCATATCAACTCCTTCCTCATAAGCGATTTTACAATGTGATTTGCTAAGCATGTGATGTTGACAGGAACGAGCTGTGCGAAATTTTCGTTGACAATACAAACAAAATCCTCCATGCTTCACCTTTTCACCCAAATAATTCAAAAATCCATCCATATCAGTCAAATATTCCATGTCAGGGATAAAAAATCCAAATTGGATAGCCATATATTGAATACATTCTTCCGTGTTTTCAAATTTTTTATCGTCAAAAAGACAGATATTAGACGCTACTGGTGAAGCAGCGACTGATTCATCTTCATCTACCCATTCTGTATCATCATCATTAATATCTTCTCCAATATCACCCAGCTTGAAAATATTTGTGGATGGAGCAGTTGAGTCTTTCACTGTATCATTTATCTCAATTACGCTCGTTGTTTTAATGTTATTATTGATGGGCAATACATTATTATTTTTCGAAACATTTAAAGGTTTTGTTGGTGGGAGTTTTATTCCAAGCGTTTTAAATTCTTCTTTTCTAAGTGGAACAAGATTGTTTGCTCTTCTCTTTGAATTCACAACATGCCAGTCCGTTTTATAATGCTCCTTAACTTTAGCAACAGAAGAAAATACAGCTTTACATGTATTACATTTCATGAAGCAATTATCACTCACGCTTAGTTCAGACATTGATATAAGAGTTGACCTTCAAGCTATTACAACAATATTATTAATTTTTCACATGTGTAACACATTATTGATGCAAGAGCCCTCTAAAGTGGAAATGATTGGATGCCACTTAAAAACATAAAATTTCTTCCTTATTATTTTATTGTAAAAATTATGATTAGACACTATAATATCTGAAGCTAACTTCAATTGCTAATAACCCTAATACCAACATGATTAATGTATTAATTGACGGTGGAAGTATTTTCAAAATCCTAAAAATACAAAATACAAAAAATAACAAATTAATAAAATACAAATAACTTATTACAAAAAAGTTTTCAACAAAATTCATTATCATCCTTTAACATATTAATCTGATCTGCATGGCGCAAGCAAATAGTGGAAATCAGAAAAAGAAATTATTCGTTGTTCCAGATCGCCCGTTAGAATTAAATGAAAGATACATGGTTAGTTGGCGAAATGGACAAAAACATGTTGGAGAAGTAATCGAAATACGACCAATACGTCGGTTATTAAAAGATAAAGATACACTTATCACTGGATCTTCGGACTCATTGGATTCTAAGGGGATTAAGCGAACTCTTTCGAAAGAATTAAAACCTGACGAATATGAATATTACATTCATTTTCCAAACTTTGATCGTAGATTAGATGAATGGATTACAATAGATCGAATTGATTTACAAACAGTGATAAATAAAGGAGGTGATAAAGATATAGATCACAATAATCCAAATAAAATTAAGAAAAATAAACGTAAAATTGATGAGATGAATAGTAGCTTAGATGGGTCGGTAAAAAAAGATGATAAAGAAGCAATGCTAATCAATTTAGAAAAAGAACATGAAGAAATTACAAAAGTGAAGAATATACAATCTATCGTGTTAGGAAAGTATGAAATTGATACTTGGTATTTTTCACCATATCCGGATGAGTATGCTGGTGATGAGCGAATGTTCATATGCGAATATTGCTTAAAATATATGAAGAAACAAAAAACTCTCATTAATCATTCTTTGAAATGTACAACACGCAAACCTCCAGGTAATAATATTTTTCTTATATATTAATTTAAATATGATAATATAATGTTAACAATCATTTGAATGATAATATTATGTTAATGTATTATTGTATAATAATAATAATAATAATAATAAAAGAAATATAATTTTAATATATAATAATTATTTTTCAATTTATATATTTATGATGATACTAATATTTATTTTATTGTGTTCTATAATTATTATGATTATATGATACCGTATGTATTATTATGATTATGTTAATTTAATTTTTCTCTCATTATTTATAATAAATAATGCTCTATTGCACTATTGCATTGTAGGTCTAGAAATATATCGAGAAGATGACTTATCTATGTTTGAAGTTGATGGGAAAGATCATAAAATTTATTGTCAAAATCTTTGTTTATTATCAAAATTGTTTCTTGATCATAAAACATTATATTATGATGTAGATCCATTCCTCTTCTACATACTCTGTGAAGTTGATTCCATTGGACATCATATTGTTGGTTATTTCTCAAAAGAAAAACAATCACAAGAAAACTACAATTTAGCATGTATTCTAACATTCCCACCTTATCAACGCAAAGGATATGGCAAATTCCTCATGTCAGTTTCATATGAACTAACGAAGCGTGAAGGTACCACTGGTTCACCGGAAAAGCCTTTGTCTGATTTAGGAAAGATAAGTTATCGTTCATATTGGGCATTTATCATATTAAATATATTCCTTAACAAGGAGTCTACAATGCCGAATATAACGATTCAAGAAATCTCTCGCTTGACTGGTATTCGCACCGAAGATATTCTCTCGACATTGCATAGTCTTAATATGATCAAGTTTTGGAAAGGTCAACATGTCATCTCAGTGAACAAAAAGGCAATAGAAAATCATCTAAACCAAGTCAAGAAAATAAGATTATGCAATCCGAATTTCCTAACCTGGCAGCCACCTGAAAAAATTGTAAAACGTACGACTTCTATGGTACTCTGATAACTCTGTATCCCTGTATCCGCATCTCTGCATATTGATTTTAATAGTATATCGTTAAGCTTATCTTATAACTTTCTTATTTATGTAATTTAAAATGTATAATTCAAGTTAAGTCATTCTAATAATTGTTTTATTTATTTGAAAATTAATTCCAAAATTATAGCACACGCAGGCTCTCATAGCAGTATTAATATTTTCATTAAATATTTTGAAGTATTTGTTAGTCTGGGCAATATCGATAGTATCGAATACGACGAACAGACACTATGTAATTAAATCAGAGCAAGCCGTTTGCAATAGCAAACTCTTCTTCGTCCTCATCAAGGTCTTGCCCAGCATCAATCTTTTTCTTGATAACTTTGATTTGAGCTTTCTCATCACGCTTGGATAACTTCTTCTTAGCAGCCTTAACTTCACTGGTGTTGCCTAGTGCATCAACCATTTCCGTAAGGACTGGTGCATCAGAAATCTTGTCATCTTGACGATTCATCCAACCAACCTCACCTCGGGTAGTGAGGTGGCCCGCATCCATCACCCATTCTTCAGGGCATAAAGTGGAGACGAACTCATTGTTGTGGCTGATAATAATAACCCCTCCCTCAAACTCAGCAATTGCTCCAGCAAGAGCCCCAAGTGACTCTCGATCCAAATAGTTGGTAGGTTCATCCAGTATCAGAATATGGGGTTGGTTCCACATGGCAGCAGCAAGAACAACTAACAAAAGAATATAGGTATAGATACCTGTTAATAATTAATAAGACTACAGTATTTACATTAACTGTGTATACCTTTAACTTTCTGTCCACCAGACAAAGCTGACATACGATAGTGAGTAGCAAACTCTGGGCTTAAACCACAATCATTTAAATGCTTTTCAACATTAGCAGAAGAAAGTGTGCGAATATATAATCCAGATCGTTGAGCTATTCTTGCATCGATTGCTTTGCATGTCTTTTCCCAACCACGACGAGCAAGAGTTTTCAATGGCAAGTATCCTTCTGAGCCATCGCGATATTTAACTTCATATTCATACTCTTTTTGACGACTCTCTCTACGGGATCCAACCAATTCAACAACAACTTTCATTGCTTTGCACTGCTTGCCACTATCATCCAGCCATTGAACTTCGAAAGGCTCACGCTGAAGAGCAGTTTCTTGTTCAGTAAGTATCATACTAACTTTAACAAGTGACTCCTTGTCTTCTCCATTGGAATAACGCCAACGAATATACTCATTAGCAGTTTTATCTAAATGACTCTCAATGTGATGGAAAGCATGCTGAGCAACATAGGCAATTCTTGCATTTGGATGCTATAGAAGAAGTAAACGACATTTACGTGAAAAAGAAAGCACTATTATGAGAACAAAAAAGTTACCTTATAGACATCTCCAGTTTGAGGTACAAGTTCACCTGTCAATACTTTAATCATAGTTGATTTACCAGCACCGTTTTCACCAACGCATCCAACTCTAGAAGCCATTGAAACTTGAATGGTAATATCAAACAAAGTAGGAGTTGTATTGCCAGGATAGGTAAAGTTGCAATGTGCCATTTTCATCAATGCCTTTGATCTGGACTTCACACCTTCAATTGGACCAGGTTGAGGGAATTTAAACTTAAGTTTAGACTCTTTCAAACTGAAATATGCCTTAGCATCGGGGTTTTGTTCAATAAATTTGTTCAAATTACCACGAAAATGTTTCAACTTCAAGCGCTCAATTTGCAGAATATCAGTGCAGCAATCGTTTAAGAACCCTGAGTCATGAGATACCATGATTGCAGTAACATTTTTTAGTGAATTAATGTATGATTTCACCCAAGCAACGTTGATCACATCAAGATGGTTGGTAGGCTCGTCAAGAAGGAGAATATCAGCACGTTGAAGCATTGCTCTGGCAAGCGCTAATTTCATTCTCCAACCACCAGATAAGGAAGAAACAGGATGATTGGGTTTGGCTTTACCATCATCACGGAAACCTACAGTTGCCATTACAGCCAACACCTCATCTTTAGAAGCTCCAGCCAATCGAGGATCTTGCATAATATAGTCAACACAACTCAAGTGTGAGAGTTCACCAAGAATGTCAGCTTCAACAAAGACCGTGCGAACTAGACTTGGATCAGGAAATCCTTCGACAGAACCATTTGCAATTGATCTCATTAGAGTTGATTTTCCTGAAAACAATTAAACTCATTTAAAAATATATCGTTTTTAACCTAACTATGTATATTTACCTGATTCGTTGCCTCCAAGTAAACCATACTTATGACCACGTTTCAAACGCATAGTAGTATTATGTAATAGTATTTTGGTTCCATAAGCCAAGGTAAACTGACAATTACATAGTAGCTCGGCTTGATCGTCATCTTCATCATCAATAGGCATGAGTTTAACCATCTCTTTGCATTCGAGTCTTAACTGCTCACTAACGGTTGTAGCTAGATCAGAACCTTCGATCACAGATAAATACTTGCGAATTTCTTGCCAATCACTTGGCTCAAACTTTTTCAGAGCCATAAGCGAACAACACAAACTAGCAATATGACGCTGTTCCACATCATTATCGGTTGCTCTTGCTTTAGCTTTAATTGCAGCAAGCACGACTTCATGATCAATCGCCTTTGAACATAATTTTGCATGCATACATTGTTCATTCAATTTGTTTAATTGGAATGCAGCTCGTTCCGCAACAGCTCTAGCTTCAGGATTAGACATAGCATCTGCTGCAAATTGAAGTGCAGGCATCAGAGTTGGAAGAAAAGGCTCTGCATCCAAAGGATCATCAACCAACTTACTCATATTGTCAATAATAACTGCAGACTGACGTCTGGTAGCTGTAACCTTGGAACGAAGACCACGAATCAGCAACGGAACAACCATCGCCAATGCAGGAGACTGAACAGATTGCACAAATGTTACACCAGCAAGAGAATGCATAATTTCGGGTACTTCGTCAGGATTAGAGATACTTCTAACAATTTTAGGAGTCATATGTTCAATGTCCCTGTTTCCAATGACATTGCAAGCATTTGTCATGGCTTGATAAGCAGCTTGACTTACTTCTTTTTTTGTCTCTGAGATGCAAGTTGTTACTTGAGGAACAACCTAAAGCAAAATCAAGATCAAATTCGTTTTGTAATCTATACTGTTATTGAATAATTTTGTATGCAAAAAAACTTACTTCAGGTAACAAATTGCCCAATTGCTCAGGAGCATGATCAGCAAATGAAGCAATGATGCGCAGTGACAATGTCTTAGACTGCCATGCCACACCAACTTGTAAGCAATCAAATAGCTTTGGAAGTACAGATTTGACAGCATTTGGACTCATTTTATCACAGATCGCAAGTGCTGCAGCCTCAGCAGCAGCTCTGATGTTAGCTTGTTTATGACTTGCTGCATTCAGAATTACATCCAAATTGACGCAAAGGTGAGCTTCAGATAGCATCATACAATTGTTCGCCAATGCTTCAAAAATAATCAGCGCATTCAATCCTGATTCTAAATCTGGAGAAGCAGCTGTTCCTTTACTTGAACCCTTACCACCCTTCACACTTGTTGTTTCTTTTCCGATATTCAACGCATTTGCCTGCATGAACATTGATTCAAATCACATAAAAACATATTGCGGTTATTAGCATAATTTTTTACCTGTTCTACAAGCTTTTCCATCAAAGCTTTCAACACTTTTGGCTCACTTTGAACATGTGCAACAACCGCAGAAGATAGATCATTAGAATCTTTGATCTGCAGTAAACCAAGAAGGTTAGTTACACTGTTCACGCTCGACGCAACACTCATTTTTCTCAATTAGGTTTTTGTTAAAGATACACTTCAAATGCCAACTTTAATGTTATTTAATTATGTAAAAGTTGAAGATGAAGAAAGGCATATATGTCGGTTGAAGATTTTCCTCAAACTTGAAGATAGGACTCCCAACTTGAATTTCGTTTACAAACAAATCTGTCATTTAATTGCAATGTAATAGTATAAAAATTGTGTAAATAATTACCTTGAAGATATTTTAAGCTTCATTAGCCACTTTGGATAGAAATCTCATATGATTATGAGATAGTCAATGCGCTAATTGCATCAACAATTTTCGTTTATTAATTCAACAGTTATTATTATTTACCGGTAAGTTAGTAGTGCATGACATAATCAAAACCATTCAACAGGAAAGGATGTTATATTACGTGGAATCGAGAGATTAAATTAATATTAATTCATAAACATATAAAAAACAATTCCGTAATTACTTTTTATTAATTATTATATTATTATATTATTATGATTAGAACAAAGCTTAATATTTTTAATTTTTAAGTTGATCAATCGATTATAAGCAAATCTTATAGCTCGTTTTATACTGTAGCTTCTTTTATTTATTGATTTGTGCTTTGGTTCGATTGTTTCAAGCAACTCAATTTAATTTTTATCCAACTGTCTAAACATTATTCGTAATGGAATCTAAATTTTCTGAAAATATAGCACCAATCGATGACGATGAAGAAGATATAGATATTGTGCATGTTAGTAACACACCTGAAGATGCTGAATTTGATGCATTAGTGAGTGGTTTAGAAGAAATTTTAATTGATGAAGATTTTGCAAGAATTCAAACTGAATTTTGTGTTAAGCATTGCGGTAGGATATTATTTATACTTGATCAGAAGAAATAATAATGTCTAATGTTGAATGTAGATGTGTTTACTGATGAGCGAGAAAATAAATTAATTTATACAAAATTATTTGAAGAATACACACAATTGATAGAAGATACTATCGAAAGTGTCCTAACTGCAAGGATTCCAGTAAGCTTTTCACAATAAATCTATTTATGAAAATTATCCTCATTGCCTATTCTTATGAATAATTAGGGATTTAATATGAGTCAATTGGAAAAATTGTTAATTGAAAGAAAAGGTATATCATATTTTAATGTTAGTTATATTTAATTTTAATGTGGGTGATTTTATTCCTAGGGGATTTAGGCGGAGACGTTTTTGATATGCTATATTCGTTAGGTGATTTTGCTGAATTTAAAGATTTAATGCTCTCATACAAAGAAGCAAAAGGAAAGTCATCGGACAGCTCTGATCTTGCTGTATCAGGATATAATGTTTAAAATATTTAAATAAATAAAATGGTTAATAATAAATAAACGTAATTTCATTCAAGTATGAAGTGTTCTAACCACTAAATAGCATATAATCAATATGGAATATTAAAGGCAATATATTATCATGCTTGAATTTGCACTTATACTTATATTATTCGTTCAAACCATATAATTGAATTTGATTCTCTGTTTAATGATTCAAAACTCAAAGTGCTGATCTAGAGAGTGAATGTGGAGGATATAATTCTGGTCGCTTATGACTCTAAAAGTAACATAAGTCTAGTTATGATAAATTATTAAAATCTTATAAAACGCAATAGCACCTGAACTGGCATTCCATCTCGAACACCCTTAAGTCGCTTTTTACTAAGTATCGAGAAGCATATACCCTCATCTTCATCACCAAGAGATGATTCTAAAGTAGCAAAATTAAATTATTGAAAAAACTTAAAGATCTTACATTATTTGAATCTCTCTCTCAGTCATGAATAACAGTTTGAAACATTATCAAACTTTTCTAATACATAATATAAATTTATAATAATTGATATACAACATATTTTCACTTGCCTATTTTCCCCCATGGATCAATTATCATGGAGTGACCATAAGATTTGCGTTTATCATTGTGTTGACCTATTCAATAAATCCGTTAATCGATAATACAGTTCAAAGATACAGGATATTATATATTGATTTAATATCCATATTACCAGATTGTGCCGCAGCAACAATATAACATTGATTTTCAATTGCTCTTGCCCTTAGTAATACTTCCCAATGTGCTTCTCCAGTCAAACAAGTAAATGCAGCTGGAACCAAAATTACCTCTGCTCCATAAGATGGTGAGACCAATTTCTCATACAGTCCACCAAATCGTAAATCATAACATACGGTAAGTCCAACCTTCCAGTCATCAATATTTACTACCACAACATCTTCCCCAGGAGCTAATAATATGTTACATCAATTTATTAGTTTAATTAAGTTGTATATGCAATATCAAATGAATAATACCAGGTATGCATTATTATGCTGCTTGCTAGTACCTGTGAATTTTGATTCTTGTAATCCGGCTAACGGACTATCAAATAAATGTATTTTTCGATACATTGGATTCACAATAACACCTTCATTATTAATAATAAAATGAGTATTCGACATTTTAGATTGATCTAAGCTTCCAGAAATATCATTGCGAATCTCTGGGAAGCCTCCAACTGATATCCAAAGATTATATTTTTTTGCAAAATTGCATAATTCAACATTAAAATCAGTTGATGATTCTTTTTCAAATGACAGAGATTCTGCTACTGCGAGAGTTTCTAAACCAGATTTACCCATGAACATACAACATTCAGGCAAGCAAATCAGACGCAACTTGCTAACATTGTCTAATTGAGATGATTGTTCAATCGCTTTTTGAATCAATCGTTCAATACTCGCGAGATTAATTGATTTATCGTCTGTTGAACACATTTGTAAACAAGCTATTAAAAGTGTAGATTCTTCACCATTTTGAAGATTAACATATGAAGATGTTTCTAATTTTGACGAATCGGTACCGATTTTATCACTAGGTAGAGATGGGGAAGATAGCAAATATGGAATATTATGAAGTCTATTCAAAATTGTATGAATTGCTTTGAGTGCAAGTGGCCAATCAACAACACGATAAATAGTATCAATTTGGTTTGATTGATGTAAAGATTGAATAGAATTATCACTTCCATCGAAATTTACAATTGAATAATTAGCATCTGGTTGACTTGATTTAATCGAATCCAACGCACTCACTTGATTCCAGGCGTAATCTCCAAATAATAACACAGGAATACCAGCTTTCTGACATTGAGTCGCATAAACTAATGAATCATCAATAAGTAATGAAGCTGAGATTTCTTCGCACATGGATGATTTAGAACGACTTTTTCCTTCACGGGCATAATGGTTACCAAAATGAATACAAGAAAAAATATTTGGAAAATGTTTGTCAATCCAAGCTCGAGTTAATGATTCAATTCTATTTTGACGTGAAGTAACGATTTGAAGATCATAATAAGATTTCAAATTAAGCAATGACTCGTAGGCTGAAGGAATTGGATCCAATTTTTCAATAAAATATTCTGAGTCAAAAAAAGCTTCCATCTAGGAATAAGGAATAAGAGCATATAATTTTGTTTTATCATTTTAGTGCGTATAGTCAATTCATCAAATACCTTTTGCATCGCCTCTTGTGGAGATCCACCCCAAACCTTGTGGTAGTCGTAACTAAAAAACGATTTATCGCTCAGAAAAGATTCTTTGTCTTGAATTCTTATGGGTCCGTAAACTTCATTATGAAAGTTTGCCAGTGTTGGAACAAAGAAAGCTAGTACTTCATCAATATCCACCGCTATTACTGGGCGATGAGCAGTTTGTGAAGTTAACATCAACTTATTTGACAGTGCGGAGACAATTGTATTGAAATTAAGTGAGAAAAGATTTCTCATGTACGAAGGTTCATTCGATTCTATTCTTGGAGTTGAATAGTTGAATATTTGCAGTATTTATTTATGATGGAAAATATTACGATTTGTGGAGAATATCGGAATATATATACTGTAATCTCGTAGTAATCAATTCAATAAATAATAATAATAAACTTTACACTGTTTTTACTGAATGAATGAATGAATTTTACTAAATTCATTCATTCATTTATTCATTCATTCATTCATTCAAAGGTCGCCTTAATTAAGAGGGCTCTCTGTTATGTTTTCTAGCTTGTTCCTCTTGTTTAGTTGAACTGGTTTGATTTGCTCAGTTAATTCCTGTTAATTCGTTCACCGGTAAAGTTACTTTATTTTAGGGGACCCCTTGCCCGTTTTAAAGCCCTTTAATAAAAAAACTCTAATTACTAAATTACGAAAAAAATGGTAAAAACCAGCCATAAGTTAACACCGGTTTTCAAAACCTGAAATATATTGAAATTTTAACAAATACCCCCCCCCCCCCCGTTAAACCTATGTTTGAATTGTGTTTTTCCATTACTATGGACCAGTACGGTAATTAAAATTCAACTGGGTTTTGCCGAAATTCCAGCTGTGGATTTTTCATTCCACCAACCAACACTTTTCCGGGAAAATCTAGTGAAAATCCACAGGATTCGTCCTCCATCTTCACTGGAAAAAATTAGTCAATATTTTAACTGCAATTACTGAACTGGCCCTTATTTACGATCTGCTAACTGCCATCGTATTTAGTTGCTCTGATGACGTGCAACCAATCAAAAATTACCATTGGGGTTATAAAAGTTTTTGCTTTGGTCCATAGTATTTTGAAGTGGTGAAAAGAGTTTGCCTCACGATATTTGTTTTCCCCCCCCTGCCTCTGTATATGATACTATAATAGATGTTTTGTTTATAATGACCCCTTAAATTGAAACCCCCTTAAATTAAATAAAT
>VKHH01006344.1:2614-5114 GCA_015144975.1 Epipyxis sp. PR26KG
GGATTGATGTTATTGTCGTTATTATGATCTCTTGGTATTGAAATAGGTGATAATATAGTACTATTATTTTGTGAATTATTTGTTGTGATTATTTCACATAATACACTACCTGTAAAATAATTATATAAGAATGGATGAATCACAAAATATGATAATCCAATCAATCAAATATATAATAATTATATCAATAATAATAATAATAATAATAATAATAATAAAGATAATAATAATAAATATTAATTCATTCACAATCAATTTTACCTTGTTGTTTTGAATTCCATTGTTTTGCTAGATTATCTTCCATAGCAAATTGATGGTTTTCCATGGTCATCATCATAATATCTTTCATTTGATTTAATTGAATATTATAATTATTATTTTCAAAATTAAGATTTTTTATTTTATCAATATTATTATTATAATGATTATAAATAATTTTAGAATCTTGTGATAACTCATTTAATTGATTTGTTAGTTGATGAATTAATGAATCATTTGATTCTTTAGAATTTTTTAAATCATAATTTTCTACTTTTATATTATCATAATATGATGATAAAATGATGTGTTTATCATTTAATTCATTAAAATTATTTCGAAGAATATTATTATCATTTTCAATATTATGTATCATAATTAATTGTTCATTAATTTGTGATATTAATAATTTATTTTGATATTCATAATTTTTATTATCATCCATTATTTCATTCAATTTAGTTGATTTATTAATAGAAATATTATGTTCTAATTCAATAAAAGTATTTAAATAATCTACATTTTTTATATTATTATTTAATAACTCATCATATTGAATAGATAATTCATCATAATCTTGTTGTAATGAATTTATAATATTATATAATTTCATAATTTTATTTTCATAATTTTGATTATTTTCATTTTGTTCTATAATAATTCTATTAATTTCTTTTATAAAAGTCTCACTTGCAGATTCATAAAATAATAAATCAATACTTAAATTATGGATGTATTGTTGTGATTTATAAAAATGTTTTGATAATAAATTATAATCATCATATAAACGATTATAATCATTTCGAATTCCATTTAATTCATAATAAATATTATTATTATAATACTCATAATTATTTATAATATTTTCATAATTTGTTTGTTTAATAATAAATAATTGATTTATTTTGAATAATTCTTTTGATAATATATCATTATCATCATATAATCGATACAACTCATTTTTATTATCATTATTGCTATAATTATTATTATCATCATTATTATTGTTATTATTAACATTATTGTTATTATTATCCTTATTATTATTATTATTATTATTATTATTATTATTATTATTATTAACATAATTATTAATATAATCACAAAATAAATTTTCATAATAATGAATAGTATTATTAGTATAGTCATTATTTTTTTGATTCATATGATAATAATTATATATTTCTTTCCCTAAAATATGATTATCATCATTTAATCGTTTTAAATCTTCTTCTTTTTCAAGCAAAATTAAGTTCAAATTATCATAATTATGAATTATATCATTGTTTTTTAACAATAATTTTTGATAATTATCATCTAAATATATATAATCACTTTGAAATTTCATTAATTTTGATGTCAAAATTTCATTTTGTTCATTTAATTCGATCATATCCATTTTCAATAATTTTATGATATCTTTATTATTATTGTTCTCATCATTTAACAAATCAAACAATAATTTTGATTTTTTTAATTCTTCGTTTTTATCATTTTGACTTGATAATAGCTTGTTATAATCAGCACGAATCTCCTATAAAATAATACCAATAATAATAATAATAATAATAATAATAATAATAATAATAATAATAATAATAATAATAATGATAATAATAATGATAATAATAATGATAATAATAATAATAATAATAATAACAATGATAATAATAATAATAATAACAATAATAAAGATAATAATAATAACAATGATAATAATAATAATGATAATAATAATGATAATAATAATAATAAAAATTACATTAATAATAATTATAATATATACATTTTATAAATTAAGCAACTTGATATCCAGAAATTTTTAATAATTAGAATATAATTCTTATACTATTATTTTGATTAACAAAAATAATAGATAGTTGCATTACCTCTAATGTTTCATTTGATTGTTTCAAATTACTCACTTGATTAATTAATTGATTAATCTGATTATCTAATGAAGCATTGGTTGATTCTAAAGAAATTCTTTCATATACCATTTCATCAATTACTATTTTCTTTTCCCACATTTGAAATGTAAACGTTTCTAATTGTTCTTGTAAATAATAATTTTCTTTTAATAAATTCATATTTTTATTTGATAATAAATTATTATTATTGTCTAATTGAATATATTTATGATCATTTTTAGTTAATTCGGATCTCAATTCTTTAGTATGAATTTGTAAATAATGGATTGATTGCTGAGAGGCTACATATGATGATTGCAACTGATCATAAT
>VKHH01006344.1:7614-20969 GCA_015144975.1 Epipyxis sp. PR26KG
TTATCAGCATTACATTTGCATGCAATATAACAATTATTATAAAATAATAATTGTTCTTCACATTTATTTAATTGATTTTCTAAATCAATAATATTATTTTTATAATTATCAACTTCATTATTATGAGATATTATAATAGCATCAATACTACTATCATTGGATTGTAATAGTTCACTGATCACTCGCATGTCTTCACAAGTGACTAATTCATTATTAATTATCGGCGATGACTCATTTATTAATTCACTATTATCATTTTTTGATAAAATCTTCTCATTTATTAATATTCCAACAAGTGAGTCTTCAGGTTCTAATTCATGAACGACATTATGGACATGGTTCACATATGAATTATCATTTTGATTTATCTCTAATAATGTTTTACTAAATGGAGAAATCATAAAAGAATCTTCGAAAGTAAGTGAGGGGGAATAGGACATAGAGAATCCAGTTGATTTGACAGGTGAAGATTCTTGATTATTATTAATATTATTATTGAGGAGAACAAGTATTTGATTTTGACAAGATGATAATTCTTCTTCTAAATCAATATTATTATTTTGTAGATTTTCAATTTGTTTCATTAATCCACATAATATAATATTAATAATTAATTCACAATTATTCTGTGCATTTGTGACTGAATTGTGATTGATTAATGGATGATTAGGCGAATCCATTTTTATCTCAAATCGTTTTATATCATCCATTAATTTAGATTTTTCTTCAAATTGTTCCATGATTTGATTCGTTAATGCATCATTTTTCTCACGATATTGACATAAATCATTCTTCTGAGACTGGATTATTAATTGCAATTTATCGATTTGCTTTAATAATGAGGAAGAATCAGAGCCTACATGGATACTAGGAGAAGTACTTGGTGATACATTAGATAATCCTTTATTATTATTAATTTGATTTGATGGAACTTCTGATGATTCTAATAATAATAAAAATGAATAAAAAATATGAAAATAATGATAAGAATAATAATATTTAATAATTATAATTATTATAATATTATTGAAATTAAATAATAATTATACCTGCTGGTTGATTATTTTCTAGTGTTGCTGTCTGTCGCAATTTAGCGAATTTATCTACTGCTGCAACTAACTCTTCATGAAATGCTGATCTAGTGACTTGCAAATTTTTGTTTTCTTCAATTACTGTTAGCGTGTCATTGGAATAACCTAAATAATTATTGAATTGTCGTTTATACTTTGATAAGTTTTATTTTATATAATAATGGAAAACTTTAACTTACATTCTGATTGAATATTTTCAACAATTTCTTCAACTAGCAAATCATTCATGATATTCAAGGATTGAAAAGGCATATTAATCGAATCGTTTTGATTCTCTTCAATTATGTTTTCATTATTATATGAATGATGAGTTCCTCTCATATTATTATTATCACTACTTTCCACTGATTTAATTAATGGAATACTCCAAGCACTTTCATATCCACTGATAGTATCCCAGCTTTGTGGAGATGGTAATTGTTGAGAATATAGTATCGATATGTCAAATTGTTTCGATTCTAAATCAATTATTTTTTGTTCTAATTGTGATATTACTTGTTCACTTTCTTCTAAACGAATAGTTTTTTGAATCATTTCATAATCATTTTGAATGAATTTTATTCGCTGATCTTCTACTAATTTCTTCAAATTTTCATTTTCTATTTTATGTGATTTGATTTCTTCAGATAATATATCGATATTAACTTGCAATGATTTTATCATATCATTAGTATTATCGTTAGTATCTGTTGTTTCTGGTTCAATATCTTCAACACAAAAGTCACTCTATAATCCAATTGATAATAAAATAATTTATATAATTATAACATCATATTATAATTATACCATTATGTTCTAATCGATAATAAGACAATCGTATGGTGACATGATAATATGTGCTTTGTATTTATTACGGTTATTTTGGTGTTAGATACCTGTTGCAAGTTTTGCCTAGTTATAAATCTACTCGGTGAATTAACAATTGGACTCAAAGTAAGTTTGCTTGGAGAAGTAATTTCGTTGGCAAATTCATTGAGAGCATCTCTGAAATCAATTTGTGCTGCGATGGAAGTATCGGCAATAATTTCATTATAACTAACATTAGGTGTGTTTCCATTCGATCCTTTTGAACGACTATTCTTAGCTACTTTCATAAACGATCCCGACATAGATCCTTGTAATTCAATTACTTTTGATCGCAGCAACATGCACTCATTAGTCAATTTTTCTTTGTCTCGTTGACATAAATCCAATGCATACTTGCTTTCTTTTGCTTTACGGGATGCTTTTTCATATTCAATTTTGTAATTAAAGGATTCCAATTTACTGTTAGATGCAATTTTATTTGATGTTACCAAAGATTTATTTGGAGCTTGATTTTCATCATTAAATTCATTATCGAAAGCATTATTGATGTCATTCTTATCAGCCTTAAGGTTGTCAACTTCAACAACGTTGGATTTACAATTTTCCGATGAATCAGACGAATTGTTATGGACAGTATTAACTTTATCCGTCTTCATTTGATGTATTGTTATTTCGTACTGGTTCATCATTGAAATACATGCTTCATACTTTTGTAGTAACTCAAAATAATCCGATTTTGTACTAATGTAATCTTTATATTTTGAAACCACGTTCAGTCCTTTACTCTGCAAATCTTCCTTTTCTTTAACTGATGATTGATATAATGTCGTTAATTGATCTCGTTCTTGATCTAACCATCGTATGATTCGGCGGGATTTTTTAATTATTTTTAGGAGTTCCTCTTTGGACATATCTACATGACTTTTGCGTCGGGAAGGAAGAGGTTGACTAAAATCAATCTCAGACATGTTACAACGTCTTCTAGGCGAAATAATCGCCTTGAATGGATGAGCTCTTAAGACTTATGATTTGTGATCCAAGGTAGTTTAATTAATTAATCAAATAACGGCCATTTGATACACTTATTAAATGAACGAATGAATTAACTAGTAAACTATTTCTTAAAGTTTTGTGTTTTATTACAAAGGAAGATTAAGCTATAGTTATGATTTTTTTAAACCTATGCTCATTCGATAAGAAAAATAATAAATCAATCGATTTTTGAAATGATAATAAAAATAAAAATATGTAACGGTGCACGGTTGATTTATATCACAAAATTTTCTACTTTTTTTCAGTTTATTTGATTTCAGTGAATGGTTTACATTTCATTTGAAACAATTTTATTAAATTAAATAGTCAACTTTAAAATTAAATTTGAAACTATACAGTATATCATAAAATTACATAACAATGACAGATATTTTGTTATTATTTACAAGAAATCGAATCAACATTTATTCCTAAATCTCTTAAATCAACATCAATATTCTTTATTATTTGTGCTCTTAACTCCTCTCCCAACCCACCAAGATATTGTTTAAGCTTACTAATCGCTCTTGATCGCATCGCTTTGTCAAATTCAGCTTTAGTTGAGAAATATTGAGGAGGTTTTG
The DNA here is from genome assembly GCA_015144975.1 of Epipyxis sp. PR26KG. Lineage (NCBI taxonomy): Eukaryota > Chrysophyceae > Chromulinales > Dinobryaceae > Epipyxis > Epipyxis sp. PR26KG. The sequence continues at coordinate 11,129 of VKHH01006344.1, forward strand.
TTGGATTTAATTTACATTGCAGTACATGAGGATGTGCATCAGTTCCACAATCAGCTAAACACCAGCCACAGAATGCGCAGGGACATGATCCACATTTCAGAGCAAAGCATCCTTCGAAATCAAGGAAGGCCTTGTCACATCGAGGGCATTTTAGAGTTAGAATAGTTTCTAAGATACGAATCCTGTGTTCATCAGGTGGGGCCTTTTCATACTGATTCTCCTCACAAGTTATGCCTTCATGTTCTTCACACTTGCAACGAGTGCAAAGTGATAATTGACACAATGAACAATTAATAAGTCTCTCATCACTCCCTTTTATGTGGATATTATCACAATCAGCAGTAAAACAGAATTGATACTTTTGCAAATTGTTGATAACATATTCATCCACAGTAGCTCGTATAACCAACGAAAATGTTTGAGATGACAAAACTTTCTTAAGATCGGTTATTTCGATTGGTTTAGAGCAATCCACAGCACAACATTTGAGAGGAAATGATTTACCGCAACTTGCATCTCCACTCAGAGATTGAGAAATCCACATGTCAAAGCATGACTTACAATAGCAATGAGAGCAATTCAATCGGATCATGTTTTCAGGACCTTCTTCATTCGCAAAACAAAGACAAACTGGACACTCTAAATTCATTGAAGAATCCTCGTCATTATTAGATTCAATATTAGTAGTATTATGACTTTTAATATTCACTGCAAATTGTTCATCATTTTTCTGGTTTGGTTTAGTTAAGTTTTGTATGTACGACAAGATAATCTTCTTAGAAACTATTTGATTAGTTCCATGAATCACAATAGATTTTTGAGAAATATTCAGCGATATATGTGATGCATTTGAGATCTCTTTCACAGCTTGAAGGCCAATAGATAGCAAGGGTTTCCATAGAAGAGGATCGATAGTGATTGAATACGATTGTTTAGATAAAGTTTCGATGTAATCAAATATTGCCATTGCTGCCCTTCCTCGTGCATCAACTGATCCATACAGAACTACTTCGTGTCTTCTTAAATTCAAAACTATGTAACATCCACAACCTATAGCAATGCTTTCTTTCACAAAAGCAACAGCATCGCTTGTTTGCAGCAACTCATGCCAATATGTTAGTTGTTTTGCATGATGTCCATCAGCTGATGGCGGAGTTTGGAGTTTTTCACCAGTGAATATTCGCTGGAGCTTTGATTTAACTGATGCAACACTCTTTGGACCATCTCCTGTTATTCGAATAACCATTTGCTTCACAGATGGAAAAAATCTATGTCTGATATCAGATGTACAATTTCTCAACACTTCATTCACCTCATTTGTCAAACACTCAAAAATAGGATTCAAAACAGAAAACTTGGCGGTGTAAACTCGCTCAAGGAATACATCTGTTCCTAGTTTCTCGCATTTAAACTTATTTCCGAGTCCAAGTAAACAAGCATCAGCATCTGCACTATTCACAAATTTCATAAAAGCTTTACATTTTCCTGTTTCAGTGGTTGCAGAGGAATGATCAAATAAGGATATAGGACCATACACTTCAAACATATTGCGAAGAATCTTATCATCGGAAATATTTCTTTTTGAAGCTAGTTTATCATGATTTACATTTCCTTGTTGGAAAGTGATGGAACTTGGCTTCAGATGGCACACTCCATCGATCAATTTCTCGATGTCATGTGTAGTTACATTTCGAGGAATATCAGTGATTATAACTGTAAAAGCAGTCCTTTGACCTCTACTCGGCGTTTGAAATTTCATTGATAATTTTGATCCATTTATGTTCTTACCATTGCATTTCTTTGCTGTTGTTTCAGCTTCTATTTGACGATTAAAATTCGCCCAAGCTAACTGGGTGATTTTGTACCAAGTCACTTTGAATGATGAGTGTTGAGTAATAACCGCACCTTGCTCAGCTGCTAGCCTTACAGATAATACATCAAGTTTGTTTTTCGATTCAGCTCTCCAAATATCTTTCAAAAGTTGGCCATTCAGCGCCGCAACGGCAGTTTCAGCTTCTGCTCCATTGAAATACTCAACGAAAGCATAAGTTATATGACCACGTTTGATACTTTTTATTTGACCAAATGAATTCAAAGTACGAAGGAGATCAGCATCATTAATCTTAACAGTGAGACCATTGATCCACACGCGACTTACAGATCTCTTCGACGGCAGCAATAATTCAACTACCTCCGCACCAGGTCCTAATTTGCAAGACATTACATCTGGAATGATTTCAAACTGATGAAAACCGCTGATGAAATCTGACTCATTAAAAAGATTCTTAATTGAGTCAGTAACTCGATCTACATTATTTGAATCGGACACTTTTTCATTAACATTGATTGAATGATTGGCATCGTGAGAATAGAGACAATGCTCTCCTCGTTGACACTTTCCTTTTGAGAAAAAATAACGACAAACAGGTATATTAGCAGCAGCTTCAAGCTGATCAGAAGAAGGAAAGCCATCATTGCAAAATTTAGCGAATTTTGCATTAACATTTTCATTTGCCATCTTGTCGTTTAATATAATACAGCTTTCAGTATGTAAATATCGACACGAGTCACCTCTTTCACATCTTCCGTAATTTACAAAGAAGCGATACGTAGGGACAGTAATTACATTATCTACTTTTGCATTGATATCAATACTGTTCTCCAGGAAAAATGAATTATGACAAGACGAAATTTCAGGATATTTAATAACAGTAGAATCGGCTTCAACCAAGGAATTATGTAAAAACAAACAAGAATCACCTCGTTGACAATATCCAGTGGATGAAAAATATTTGCAAGGTTGGATGTCCGACTGCATTTTGAATGAATATGAATCAGCAGAAGAAGTTGTTGAGTGTTCGAATTTACATTGTAATCCTCGTACACAGTGACCAAGCTGATAAAACGAGCAAACTTTTTGCATGGACGAAGGTACTAGGGGAATGTTTCCTATTATTACTTTTGATCCTGATGGTGAGTAATCGTGGCGGAAGGGACAAAGATTTTCTTTTTTGCACATTCCTTGAGAAAAATACTTACACAAGTTTCGATTAAGATATAATTCTAAATGATTGTTTTGAAACGATACGCCGTCCATTCTTAACAAGTTCTTTTGATTAATATGAACTTCCTAAAATAATTATAAAAAGTAATTTTTAAATCTCAGTACTGGTCGTGTAAAGTATCTTTCACAGTCCTGTACGTGTAAGGTGTATGGCAGCATGAGTATTGTTTCAAGGGCAATACTTATATGCATAGGCGACGATAACTTTATGAAAGATTTGTAATGGGACTGATATATCTTGGTTTTTCCCGAATATTTTTGACCCCCAAAAATTTTTAACCTGCTCAACTCCCCACTTCTATAAAAACGTAAAAACGAAGTTCCAAGTTCAACAAACTATAAAAACGAAAAGATAATAAGTCAATAGTATTGCAGTTTCAAGATAAGTTTGAGAGTACTATTGTGTTAGGAATTGTGTTATACTTTGCACAAAAATGGCAACTTTTGTTAAGAAGAACCAGGTTCCAGAAACTGTTATCGGAAGTGAGGGTAGTGCAAAAAGAAACATTCTTCGCAAAGGAGTGTCTGCTTCACATTCTAAGGATAGAAAAGAAGGTTCTACTGGCCGTGTTATTGATGATGGATCTTTTTATGAAGATCCTAGTGCGCTTGATGAACGTGATCCCAATTACGACAGCGAAGAAGATACAGGTTGTCGTGGATAGATTTGTTATTTTATGTTTAATAATGCAAAATACTGCATTATTTTTAATTAGTATTAGCCTTCAAATTTCATATTCTATATTTATTGTTATTAGGTGATATTCGTGTACCTGCGTTACTTCGCGATCGATACAACATTGGCAAGTCAAAGCTAACATTAACATCGTACAAACGACTAGTTGAACCAATTATCACAGAATTTTTTTCCAGTGATGATATTGGTAACGTTGCTGATAGTTTAATAGAGATTGATGCTCCCGAATATAGCTACGAGTTCGTAAAGCGCTTAATTAACATGTCGTTGGATCGAAATGATCGCGAAAAAGAGTCAGTTTCTCGATTATTAAATGAACTTTATCCTGATATTCTTTCTTCAAATGTGATTGGAAAAGGATTTGAAAGATTATTTGAAATAGTTGATGAAATCGAGATTGATTGTCCATCAGCACGTGTAATTCTTTCAACATATCTTGCACGTGCTGTGATGGATGAGGTGCTCCCTCCTTCTTTTTTGAATGATGCGGTGATATGCAATCTTGGTGGAGATATAGTTGAACATGCGAAAAGGATGTTAAGTAGAGATCATGCAGGTGCAATGTTAGAAAAAATATGGGGACCAGGTGATGGGCGACCTGTGGAAGAAATGAAGGTAAGCATATATTCATGTGAAGTGAGAGGTGTGATAGGACATAGAGGCATTATTTGATAATAATTAATATTTTACTTTTTATTTTGTTATATTACAATAGGTGGTTGTGGATCAGTTAATCGAAGAATTTCTTCTTTCAAATGATTTATCAGAAGCTATTCGTTGTGTTGTTGAAATTAATGCTCCTCAGTTCTTGCATGAGATAGTGAAGCGAGCTGTGAACAATGTGATGGACAAAGATCGAGTCAAACATGAGGAAATATCTGGATTATTCAAGCATTTGTCTGTCAATGAAATTCTTACAACACAACAAGCTGTGAAGGGATTTAATCGGTAAGTATTCATTCGACAATTTCAATCTAATTATCTTAATTTGATGATTATGTTCATTCATTATTATAGTCTACATCATATGCTGCCTGATATTAGCTTAGATACTCCAGCTGCAAAAGAAATATTACATGGATTTACTCAACGAGCTATCAGAGACAAAGTGTTGCCAGGAGATTATGTGTACACACCAACGAATTAAAAATGATGTCAAATCAGATCAGATCAAAAGTCAATCAATTGTATGATAATGGTGATATTTTACATTATGACACAGGAATTTATTTAATAATGAGATGCTAAATTGCACTTTGAATTATGTTGATTTGTTGAATAATAATGTATGGTAGAATTTATTGTGAATGATGTTAATTTGCTAATAGTAATAAATGACTCTGATGTCAGTTCGAATTATATGATACAGTACAAATAAAAATATAGTAATATTCCTCAAGAAATCATTATTTATAAATCACAAATTAAAATTTGAAAATCAGTAAAATGCATATTTAGTGTTTGAAAAGTCGGTAAAATATTTTTAAAATTCTGTAACATTATTTTAAAATCATAGCATAGAAAAGTGATCAATCCTCTAGTGTCATTAGCCAATATATTATTTCCTGCTTGATTAGAAGCATTTTCTATGGACGATTGATGGGCCAGATTCGTCATATTCAGCTTTCGAAATCCACATTTGCTGGAAAGTTGAGAGTGATGCTAAAATAGATCCACCAATCCAAACAGAATATTTTCTTTCAGGTGGGGCAACAATCTTAATTTTCATTGTAGATGGAGCTAATGAAGTTATTTCTTTTGTCATACGCTCAGCAATTCCTGGAAACATTGTCGTACCGCCTGACATGACTACATTAGCATATAAATCACGTCGAATATCAACATCACATTTCATAATTGTTTGGAAAGTACAATCATGAATTCCAGCGGCTTCTTTACCAATCAAAGAAGGTTGAAACAGCACTTCAGGACATCTGAATCGTTCATTACCAATCACAATGACATTTCCATCAGGTAATTCGTAAGATTTTTCTAAAGCTGATGTTTCAGAAGAAGTTTTCATTTCATTATCAAAATCAAGTGCAACAAATGTTAATTTTTCTTTAATATCACGAACAATTTCTCTTTCTGCAGTTGTAGTGAATGAATAACCACGTTCAGTTAATATTTTCATTAAATAATCTGTTAAATCGCGACCAGCAAGATCAAGTCGAACAATGGCATGAGGTAGAGCATAGCCTTCATAGATAGGAACAGTGTGTGAAACACCGTCACCAGAATCAAGTACACATCCAGTTGTACGACCTGAAGCATAAAGTGATAAAACAGCTTGAATGTTGATGTACATTGCAGGGACATTGAATGTTTCGAACATGATTTGAGTCATTCTTTCTCTGTTTGCTTTAGGATTCAAAGGAGCTTCCGTTAACAAAACAGGATGTTCTTCAGGAGCAACACGTAATTCATTATAAAATGTATGATGCCAAATCTTTTCCATATCATCCCAATTAGTTACGATGCCATGTTCAATAGGATACTTGAGAGTCAAAACTCCTCTCTTCGATTGAGCTTCATCACCAACATATGCATCCTTTTGATCCATCCCCACCATGATTCCAGGATGCTTTGGTCTACCAACTATCGAAGGGAAAACAGCACGAGGTGCATCATCTCCTGCAAAGCCAGCCTAAAAACACCAACAAAATGCAATCGTAATGTATATTTATATACTGTTTTTACTGTGCATTAATATTACGACATCATTATGTAAAACAAGCATTGCATTATATTTTGTATTGCTGTATTACTATGTCTATTTACACTATATATTTAATAAAAAAAATGTCCAACAGTACTGTACTCAAGTAATAAAACTACGTGAATAGATAATAAATTTTTATTTGTTCGTCGGAATTCACCTTACACATCCCAGATCCATTATCCACAACCAAAGCTTGAACATCTTCGTCGGACATTCTTAGATAATTTTAAAATCTGTTGATTGTAAAAATGTAACTATTGATGTTGTGATAATTAGTGCATATTTCTTGGGGGCTTTGCTAAAAAGTAACCATCAAAACTTTGTCGTATCTTGTGGAGACGTCATTTCAAGATATTAAAATAAATGTTGAAAAGTATTCTACTACACGGTTAAAGATGATATTCTTGTATCTTTATATGGTTAAAGGGTAAGCTAAACTTTACTTCAAAAAACAAAAAACAAAAACAAAGTGTAACAAAATAATCATTTCTTATTAGTAGTCTATCTGGTATCATTTATCATTTGATAGGAGTACAATTCAAAGATTGTTTTTAACATAAAAATGAAATATCAAATATATCCTCATATATTAAATAATATTTATAGTTTGGTCAGTCGCACTCGAGAATAATTTTTTGTATAATCTGGTAATAATGATTCTCAGGTACTGACAATATGATAATAATTAATGTTAAGGTAGAGCAAAATTCATACTTTGAGAAAATTTTCTTTTGTTTTTCATTCAATTCATCAACTTATAATCATTGTTAATTGCAAATAACAAATAGTTTTTAATGTTTAGAAGATGGCATTGAGATGTTATTATAATTTAAACCACTCTGTCTTGAGTAGATAGCATAATAACTATAAATTATTACTTTTTGATGAATGAATTGAATGAAAAACAAACGATTTTTTTCTTTCAGTATAAATTTTTCTCTATAGCATATCATAAAATCATATACATTAACTTTCTTATATTTAATAATATTGTCAAAATTAACATTGATCAGCGCATAATTATTTTGCTTGCTTTTAAACCACATTAAAATACCATTTCTAGCTCAAATAACAATTAACACAAATAAAATATAATAATAATAATGAATATTATTCCATGTAAAAACTTAAACTTAACCAATTGCTATGGATACTTTCTGATATGTATTATTTTGTAATATTATTATTAAAATTATTATTATTATTATTGTTATTATTATTATTATTGTTATTATTATTGTTATTATTATTATCATTATTATTATTATTATTATTATTATTATTGTTATTATTATTGTTATTATCATTATTATTATTATTATTATTATTATTATTATTATTATTATTATTGTTATTGTTATTATTATTGTTATTATTATTATATTTCAGAATTAATAGTCATCGAGGTAATCATCATTGTTGCTGTAATTATCGTCTAATTCCTCCATAAGAATACGTTCATCCAGTGAGGGATTAAATTGATGTGAATTGGGACTATTTTCACTCATATTATTATCGTGATTATCGAACAAAGTTAAGTCATTATTCTCAAATGCTTTATTATTATCACCATAGTTTAACATATCATTTTCACTTTGACTATTATGAGCATTTCTCGTTTTGAATGAATTATAATTATTTTCATATAAATTATAATTGTTTCCATCATATTCATCACAAATAGAATTATATTCGTGGTTTTGATTGCCAATCTCCTTCTCGTCATAGCTATTGCTACTATCATCTTCAAACAAGTCAGAATGCTTGTCAACCAAAGAATGGATGTCATTGACATTGTTATGATCTTTCATTGCATTCATAGTACTATCATAATCAAAATTATCATTGATATCATCTTCGTCAAACACATTGGAATGCTTGTTAACCGGCGAATGGATATCATGGATATTACTGAGATAGCTCACTTCATTAACTACACTGTCATCATCATTATTAGCATCTTCGTTCAGCATACCGTGCTGATCGTGGTCTCTAACCAAACTGTGTTCATTCCGTTGATTGTTCATTTCATTATAATCATCATCATCCTGACTTTCCCCGTCCAGAAAATCATGATTTTTTAATCTTTCATCATTTTCGATTAACACATTATCATGTTCTACATCTACACTATCATTATTATTATTATGATTACTATGGTTAGAACTATCTTCTTCAAGACCATCTTCCAAGTCATCATCATCCTGCTGACGACTGCGAGAAATAATACCCTCGGAATTATTCTTTCCATCACAACTCATCGCATCATCATCTTCATCTTCCTCATATTTCTCCTCTTCAGAATCTTCTTCGCCATCACCAGTATCATCGGTATCATCAGAATCCTCACCATCTTTATTTGCTTTACAGGACATGACATTATTATCTGTTTTATTATCATAATCCTGCAAATTATCCAAGCCATAATCATCTGCATTCCACAAGTTTGATAGATAAATTCGTTCAATTTCTGCTGAAGTCAATCCTATTTCATCCTTTTCATCCATTCCAATTCCAATAACAGCATCAGTATTATCCAAGGTGTCCATAATATGATTGAAATCTTCCTCGATACGATCAAACACGTCCTCTTTCACTGAATCATCATCATCATTGCTGTCACTATTATCATTCATATCATTACCATATTCACTGCTACATGCATTGTTCAAACCCTTCCTATTCATGATATTGGAACATGAATGACTGGATGAATCAGAATGATCTGATAAATTAATTGTTATAATTTCATATTTCCCTTCGTAAGGATTATATAACATTCTTTCTAATTGTCGAGAAATTTCTTCATCGGATAATACATTATTTCGAGATTTGTTTTTATGTTTTGTTATGTCGCTTACTGGTGTCTCTCGTTGAGGCAGATGAAGCTGATCGAGACTAATTGAACAATCGTTAACCACACCAACTTTATTACTCGCATAAAATCTACTCGACAATTTAGGCAAACGAACTGAAGGCAGCTTGGGAAACTTAGGTAAGCTGGGTGTGGTCTGCATGATTCCAGGGATGGACACACTTGGTATTATAGGAGAAATGTTTGACATTGAAGAGCGATACTTCATACAATCAATGTAACGAAGAGCAAAGATTATTAGCATTATTGCAACAATCAATAGGATAGGAAACAAATATGAGATCTTCGGTCCAATTATTATTAAAAATAAAAATATTGAACGAAGAATGAATTTTTGGATCAAGAATGGTGCTGTTCCTATGTACTGCATGGTGACAAGCAATGTCCCTAAGAATGTCCATCTTCCTATTCGATTATGATTATAAATACGTGCTACTGGTCCAATCAACCACTTCTTGCTCAACTCACCAGGCAAATGAGAAT
>VKHH01006345.1:4493-20967 GCA_015144975.1 Epipyxis sp. PR26KG
CATCTCCTACAGTCAGACCATCATCATCTCCCACTGAAACTCCATCATCATCTCCCACAGTCAGACCATCATCATCTTCTACAGCCAGTCCATCATCATCTCCCACTGAAACTCCATCATCATCTCCCACTGAAACTCCATCATCATCTCCCACTGAAACTCCATCATCATCTCCCACATTCAGTCCATCATCATCTCCTACAGTCAGACCATCATCATCTCCCACAGTCAGACCATCATCATCTCCTACAGTTAGTCCATCATCATCTCCTACAGTCATTCCATCATCATCTCCCACATATAGTCCTTCATCATCTCCTACAGTTAGTCCATCATCATCTCCTACATGCAGTCCAACACCATCTCCTACAGTCAGTCCAACTCCAGCTCCAACTACAAATCCATCGTCATCTCCCACTGAAACGCCATCATCATGTCCTACTACAATTCCAACATCTTCACCGTCTACAACTCCAACATCATCTCCTACAAGCATTCCATCATCATCTCCTAGTGAAGTACCCTCAAACCAACTTACATTCGAACCAACTTCGTCGCCGACGATCCAGCCGTCACAAAAATATCGTCAGAAAATTGAAATTACAGTAATTCTGAAGTATTCTTATCCCTACAGTGAATCGTACACCGTTTGGTTATCATTGCCTTCCAAACCACAGGAATTTATTGTCATCGACGTTTCTGCAGTTTCAACTGCTGGTGAACGTGCTCATTTGTCACCATCAGTTGTTGTTTATTCAAATACTTCAAATAGCTTGTCTACTAACATAGCTTTCTTGGCTTACAAAAATGATGTTTATACTTACAACTTATCTCTGAGTGGACCCTCTGCTACTGACTATGAGATTTACTTCAAAGAAGGAGTGTCCACCACTGTACTCTCTTCATCACAATCTATCCCAGCACCAGTGTTGTATCAAGCCGTGTATAGTACTGATGGAAGCGGAATTGAGTTACTATTTGATGTACCTACGATGCGAGTTGGTTTCATCAATTTATTCGATTGCGAAGATCTGTTGCAATTCAATTTTATTGCGACCTCCACTTGCTTTTGGTTGAATGATCGTACAATTAAAATATACTCGAATAATTTTATTGAGGTTGGATCTAATATCACATTGCTAAGAAATAACGTCATAAAAGCTAGCTGTCCTTCCTCGTCACCATGTAACAGCAAAGACATGATAAATACCACTGTAGTAGTCGAATTACCAAAATATCCATTTAATCCAAATATTGCATTTTCAATTCCCTCACTTATCAATCAGTGCAATTTGACAATAGATTTAACATCTTCAACAAACTCAGGCGGCAAAGATTGGAAATCAATAGTATTTAATGTGACTACTACTTCTAAAAGATCAGCTATTATTGAAAATTTTTTGAATTCAAAGTTTAGTCAATATTATCCAATTATCATCCCAGGAATATATTTTGATCTTAATACTACTTATACTATAAGTATAGGGATATGTAATTTCTTGGGTGGTTGCAGTCAAAAGTCACAACGATTTTTGGTATCATACGATAATAAACCATCTTATTGGGTATCAATTTTAGGTAATGAGAATCGTACTATTTCATCCAATCAAACCTTTATTTTATACTCTAATTTCGAGACCCTCAGTTGCAACTTAAACACATCAACCCCTCAATTGATATACAAATGGAATGTGCTGAATTTGAATGGCTCTGTCATCCCAATCACTTCTGTTTCATTGGATCAAACAAAATTTAGAATCCTATCACATTCATTAGCTTCTGGCACAACGTATAAAATTAAATTGACTGTGTTTTCAGCTCTTGATTTAACATTATTAGGAACTGACTCCGTACAACTTACCGTTATTTCTTCTAGTATAATAAGCTCCATCATTGGTGGATCAAGATCAGTGAAACGGTTTTCTGAGTTGACTGTTGCTGCGACAGACAGCTATGATCCTGATAATCCAACTAACTCAAATGATTTACGATTTTCTTGGCATTGTTATCAGACCTTGCCTACCTTCAATTCAACATGTCCTTTCCAGGCTAATCTTTCTACCATACATTCAAACCAACTAAAATTTCATTCAATTCAGGCCCAAATAAATGTTACAGCAAGAATTACGGTATCTGTGTACAACAGTCAACGATCAAGCCAATCATATGCTGATTTTACAGTGATTGAACCAACAGCTGCTATAGTTGCGATTACTACTAGTTCTACCTCAGTCACTTATTTGGATACCCGTAAAACAATAGCATTATCTGCAAAAATTAAAACATTTTCAAGATCTTGTATTGGTGAATGGACAGTAAATGATCCCACTTTTGATTTATCAACCAAAACAGTTTCTCCCCTCACGGTAAATGTTCCAGTAGCTTCTTATTATTCTGTGAGCATGTCTCTGGGTGCGTATACTTTGTATCAACGATCATCATTTCAATTTCAATTATCTTGTGGGGAATCATTTGCATCGATAACAGTGACAACTAATGGTGGTCCAACTTCAGGTAGCTTAATAATCTTACCTGTTTCAGGTGTTGAACTGACAACCCAATTTAATTTTGCTTCAACTAAGTGGATTGACGAAGATCTTCCATTAAGTTATCAATTTGTACTCTTGCCTGTCGATGGAAAAGTGTTTGTAACTTTAAGATTGCGTTCTGAGATCAGTTTGTTCACAACAACACTGCCGTCTGGACCTGCTGCAACAAACTACTATACCCAAGCTGCGGTAATTGTATATGATTCATACGATATGCCATCAAATTCGAGTTATCCTGTGTTGGTCAAAAAATCTAAAAATCTAAATAAATTGTTATTAAACTCATTGTCAATAACCTCAAATGATGCCGATTATTTGGTTAAAAATATTGGTGTGACTTCTTCTTCTCTAAACAATGTGGATTGTTCTCTTTCTCCAAACTGCACGTCGCTCCATAGAGTGAAATGTTCAAAGACAATTAACACATGCGGGTCGTGTTTTTTTGGGTTTTCTGGTATATTAGGAGATAATAACACCCCATGCTTCAACGCTTTAAGTACACCCAGCATGATAACAAAGAAATGCACATCAAGTTCTACTTGTGGATTGTGGTCAGAATGTAAGCAGGGTTTCTGTAACTTAAAATCAAAAGAATGTACTTCTAAATGTCGTGTGAATGGAAATTGTCTGTTTCAGAATGACAATACAGGTCAAACAGTTAAAAATTGCACAATCATGAATGACTCTTGCAATGCCGTGTGTGTGTGTAATACAGGCTATTATGGCGTTGGTTGTGAATATGATACAAATACTATTAATACTCGACAAAAGATTCGTGGAAACCTTGTCCAGCAGCTTATCAACACAACAAAGACCAGTGATATTACTCCTGAAAACGTTGTGGTATGGTCGACACTATTAAGCTCTATCTCTCAAAATTCTTATGAACTCTCGTCTGACGATCTCGAGGAAGTGATGGCCACAACAATTATTATTTTTTCCGCTTGGAAAAATCTTGATAATTTGCAGTATCATGAAATGGATAGTATTTTAAATTCAGTTGATTCAATTTACAATAATCTCAGGACATTCGAACCAATAAACAGCACTCTGATTTTGACTCTCCTTCAGACTAGATTGGAATTGATCGATCTTTATACAGAAAAAGTTCTCGAACAACTAGTTCCGGATCAACAGCAAATCGACTCGATCTATAATTCTTTCAGAATGAGTTTGTTCAATCATTTTATTGACAGTAATTACACTTTTGGAGTTGCAAAATCTGATTCAGAAATATTGTCATCAACTGTACAATCATCTGTGACATTATCGAATCTCTCTTCATCTTCAACATCTCGAAAAAATATTGAGATGAGTTTACTTTCGCTCCCTGCGATATCATTTGGTGAGTTCTCTGGAAGCCTGGCTTCGAATCCTTTACAAATTAAGTTAAAAACAGAAAATGAATCAGATGGAATTCTAGTCGTTACGATGAGACACAATTCTTATCATGAATATTTGACGAAAGAAGTCAATTTTTCGAGTTTGTGCACCGGAAAATTTGATGTTACTTATAATTATACATGCCCACTTTCGAAGAAAGTAATTCAACACAAATGCTCAAATATCACACAAGTAATCACTTCGTTTTGCCCAATCATTAAGCCATCCTGTGCGATCCTTAATACATCCAATGATGCTGTTGGTTATGTTTTGAATTCCGCAAACTGCTCTCTTGTCAAGTTTGATGGTTGGTCAACGACTTGTTCTTGTGACATTTTTACTCAAGTTAGTTCTGCCAAGAGAAGATACCTACAATCAGCTGAGAGTGGCGTGAAATCAAATGCTGAGTTAATCTTCATTATGTCAGCAGTTGTTGGAGAAAATGCAGCTAATAATTTCGCTGCGGGTCCCGATTTATTTACAAGTCAAGGAGTTGAGCGAGTAAAGACAATGTTAATAGCATTTGCTTGTTTTTGGAGTGTCGGCATTTTACTTATATTTTCTTGTGTATGGAGAAGAAAGTTAATATCTGACAAAAAAAAGTTTGATGTCAAAAATAACGAAGTGAAACAGAAATCCATTCCTTTGAGTGATGTGAAGGAATACTTATTGAAATATCTTGACGAACTTCTTCCGACAGTTTTTAGTAATAAACCATTTTATTGGCGTTTGGTTAATGAACTGAAAAAGCATCATCGTTATTTGTTGGTGTTTACAGCTGCACCAGGTGAGCTCGGTGATAATGCTCGAGTAAGAATGGGAATGCAACTTTTATCAACTCAAAACATGCTCATGTTTTTATTGGCATTACTGTATGACTTGCAAGGACCGGATGATGACGGATCTTGTAAAACGCATATTACTGAAGACTCCTGCTTGCTTAGAAAATCAATTCTGAACCAAAAAGATAGTTATTGTGAATGGAGTAAAATGTACGATGGAACCTCAACCAGTCCTGATTATTATACTTGCAGATACGCATCTCCTTCCTTCCCATTTCAAACATTTATTATCATCGTTGTTCTCGTGTCTATATTCACAACCTTAGCAAGTAAACCGATCGATATTCTCTTTGAATATTTATCAGCTCCAACTGATGATGACCAAACTAAATCATTTGCGGTTCAAAAAGTTATAAAAAATGCTGGTAGAAGGATTTCTGAGACAGCCAGACGAGCTTCACTTGTAACTATAAACTTAGCAAATAAAGTCGTTCCAAACCGAACTCGTACCAGAGAAGCTACATTAGTTGGAACAACCATTCGAACAATTCCTGATGCAGCAAAAGATGCTCATGATGTAGCTGCCAAATCTATGATGACCATTTCTTTGAAGACTAAACTTGATATTGCTAAGTCAGAGATGCGTAGAACTGACATAATAAGAAAACGAAGCAGTTTAGGTGGTACTTTAATTGTCAAAGATGGGTTAGGATATGTGGATAACACAAGAATGAACAGCTTCAATGAGGAAGATGAGGAAAGGAGTGGCAGCGATGATGATGATCACAGCCTTTCCACCCACACTGATGAATATAACATTAGGCGAGAACTAAGTGTTGCTAAAACTGTTGGTGGGAAGAAAACCGTTGGTTTGAATGACAGGTTCGACCAGTTATGTGTTGATATTCTCTGTCAAAGAGATTTGTTAACAGGTGATGAGTTAATAGAATTTGAACACGCGTGGGGATTGGATCTACAAAGAAGACAAAACAATTTTTATTTATCTCAGTTTGTTGATCAGCGATCTCCATCTATCAGTCCGGAACCAGCAATCTCAAAAATAAATGTTGTTGAAAGCATTAGAAAGGAGGTAGTATTTGTTCAACAAGATTCAAAACTAAAAACTGAAAAACTATCAATGCTGTCGGATGATTTGATTGGATTGGAACTGCTACACTTATTCGTGAAAGATTTATTAGGAAGAGTAACACCTGCTGCTCATATCTTTCAAAGCAAATCAGCAGTTGATTTTCAATACAGGAAAGTGGTTAGCTTGAATACCAAAAGATTGGCAGTGGTTGGATTGGTGATTATTAACTTGTTTTTCGCTTACTATGCGATTTCTGCTGGGTTTGTGAAAGGTCCTGCATGGCAAAGAACATATCTCATGGCAGTTGTGGTACAGTTCATAGTCGAGATTGTAGTAAACGAGACGATGGAATGTATTTGGATCAATTTCTTGGTTCCTATAATGGTAAGAAATGAAGTGAGGAAAGTGCATACTTCAGTTCAAGATATTATTTCTCAGCTATGCACTTCAGATCGACAAAATGCAAAGAATCCGATTCCTGATAATATTGTATTAGATATGCCTCAGTACCTCTTTGTTTCTGTTGTGGTTGCACATGAGTTTCCAGACTTGATGGAGAGTATGATAGTTCGATCATATCACACTCATCTTCCAGGATTATTTGCTTATAAATGGCTACATGAACGACCTACTATCACTCAAAGTTCAGCAACAATCTTCACTAGAATCCTTACATTTGTTGGAACAATATTATTGGGATTGCAGTACATAGGAACAGCACCATTTGTCGTGCAAAGGTAATAATTCTTAAACAAGTTTTACTCTTTCTTCAATAATAAAATAGTTTTCTTTTGTTATTATTAATTATTTTAGGATGATATTACGATTTATTCAGCCGTTTTTCTTCGCTGCGTTAGCTTTGATGTACTATCTGGTTGTAACGAGTGTAGTGGGCATTGTGGTGTCAGTAATTATCGTCTTGCTCATTTTAATTTGGATCATTGGTCATTATTGGTATGATATTCGTCAAATTATCAAACAAGTTCAAGTGAAACCAATTGATGCAACAGCGACTAATGATGATAATTCCGAAGAAGTGATTCACAATAATTATGTTAATAATAATAATAATAATAATAATAATAATAATTATTATTATTACTCTTCTCAAATTTATGATAAACATGATTATAATAATTATGAGGTCGCCATAACAGACGATGACACTCCTCTCCACTTGCCGGTCACGAGCAGTCAAAATCATCACAAATCGAATAACAAAAGTTTAGAAATTATGAAATCGCTAGCCTCTCATGCAGTCTCTCTGGTGAGTGATGGAAGTGATAACAGCGATTGGGAAGATGACTATCTAGATACCAATCATGATTATAAAAATGATGATTCTACGAAAACAAAGTCTTATCATGATTTGAATGATTCCTGGGATGGCAAACGAGTTGATTCTGACATTCTAGAGTATCATTTAGATGGCATTGTATCATCCACTTACTTAGCTGGATCAGCAGATGATTATGATGCTATCGACACCAGCGAAACTAACTTCAATAATATTAATATTAATATTGATAATAGTAATAATAATAAGAATAATAATAATGTGAAAGATGATTATTATAATGTAAGAAAGGCTGATTGTGGATCAGATATAAATAATATTATTCCATTAAACATCCTTACAAATAATAACACACTTAACAGTAATAACTATAAAAATAAATCACTAAATAATAAATATAATAATATTGATAATATTCGCAATAATAATAATAATAACAATAATAATAATAATTATAATAATAACAATAATAACAATAATAATAACAATAATAATAATAATAACAATAATAATAATAATTATAATAATAACAATAATAATAATGATAACAACAATAATAATAATCTTAAAAATCGCAAAAATATTTATAATAATAATGATAATAAGGATGCGCTATCATCTGTTGGGACAAGTACAGATGATGAGATCGAATCATTGATTGATTTGATGGTACTTTCAAGTGACGAATCAAATTAACACCTTCATTATTAGGATACTTCTTGCCATTTTGAATGGAAATTATTATGGATACGGTGCCGTGTATATAGACATGAAACGGGTGTTATGAGAGGTTTGTAAAAAGTCAATTCGAGTAAGATTCATCCATTATTACAATTTTCAAGCGATATGTTCTTATGGTCACCACGGTGTTGTGTGCTATTCGATATGAGATGTAGCATTGGAAGTTGAAATTGATGAACTGATGAATTGATGAGAACCATTTTGATTATTATTTATTGTCTCGTTACTTCGTCGAAGATACAAGCAAGTGTTTGTGTTACATCGCATTTATTCTATCGACAAACTTAAGTTTTGTTGATTATTTTTTTATGATATTTTTGCACTGTATTGATCGACATCTACACCATACCAAGCTTTCAACTTGTTACTTTCTCCTGTGATGACATATAGTCAGGCATTGTGTAGGTTCGAAAGAGCATGTGTTGATCTGATCCTTATGCTGGCATGCTATGCTGCAGTACTATTATTCCATTCGGATGATAGAGACGTGTTGTTTCAGAGAATTAGTTAATATTTTATTTGATAATATCATGTGAATCGTGTTATTATATTGGACAATATTGTATTAATTCCTTTTTAAAAAATGAATTATTATTTCGAACAATTTGGATTTATTCATCATTGAAGTAACAGTAACTTAAATTAGAAAATAACATTTATTCTAAACCGAAATGTAAGTTCTACTATTAAAAAGATAAGCTTTATATAAAAATTATTTAATCAGTCAATTAATCAGTTCATTCATTAATTCGCCTTCAGCATCTGCTTGAGCCTCTCGGCGTTGCAATTTTTCCTCATATTTTCTTCTTGCTTTTTTACCAGATTTTCGAGGTATATTTCGTTTCACTTCATGATTAATATCAATTACTTCATCAATCATATCATCATCCAAATCATTACTGTTATGATTATTAGTTTGATGCCGTATTTCTTTATCGAATTGATCCGCATTTAATGTCCCTAACAACTGCTTGAATCCTTTATTGAACACACTATATGCTGATAACTCACCTTCTTTTTTCGTCCCAAGATTATTGAATAATAATAAAAACAATGAAATTATAATCCAAATGGACCCAAAATCAATGTAAATAAATGCCATCCATGTTATGACCCACAGAATCGCATAGATCAAATGTGTCGTATTTATGTGAAGGCTAGTCTTTAGAATAGCTCTTGACAATGCAACAAAAGCCATAAACAACTTACAGGAGTTTCTTTTCAACCATTTGTAAGAATCAATAATATCTATTATTCTACAAGGTTGTAATTCATATAATACTAATTTAATTATTTGAAAAGTCTTCGAAGATTTTGGAATATTATTATTATTATTCACACTGTTCATAGCAAATCAAATATGAAATAAGTTGATAGCACTGGATGAGATTAGAAATAGTATAAGAATTTTCTGTTTAAGCCTTAAATCTTGAATAGACAGCAGTTGAACTTTAAAATTTTAAGAATTTGACGATTATGGTTGAATGTTGAATCGGGAATGGTTGAATCGGTTGAATTGGATGTTTTTATATTTGGGATCAAAATAAACAATAGACTATCAACTATCAACCAATTATTCTGTTAATAACTCTAATACAGTACCAGTAATTCAACAATATTCTGCATACCGGTACTAATTTTTCGACAAATTTCAAATTTTGTATTTTATTAATTATTTTCGACAAAAAAATGGTTCATAGTAATCTCATATAATAATAAAAATAAAGTTATTGCTTTATTATAACTTTCATGTTACAGCAGTTTCGACTTTTCTGGCGGGGTTTATGAAAATGTTGCTTTTGCTCTCTCAAAGATTTCGCGCGATGTGACCCCTTTTTCTTAAAATATTTGTGATGCAATTTAATTCATTATCAAATTTACTGTACCAAAGCAAATTTTTTGGTGATAGTAGGTGCATGCAGTTAAAATACGATATTAGTAATAAAATTATTTTATAGTATATAATATAATGTCAAACAGCTCCACACGTTCTGAACCAGTGGCAACTGTTATCGGTGGACACACTTTTACAATTGACACTCGATATGTACTTAAAGAAAGTAGAATATTAGGTAAAGGATCATTTGGTGTCGTTTGTACTGCTTATGATGCAGTTAGAAAGATTGATTTGGCAATTAAAAGAATCCGTCCTTACGCAAATGATGAATGGGATGCAAGACACACTTTAAGAGAAATCAGATTGCTAAAGTTGTTAGGACCTCATCCAAATGTATGCATAATATTTTAATCTTACTTGATTGTAATATAATATTTATTTCAGTTACTCAATAACATCAGTTGAATAAAATGCTAGATTTTTAATATAATTAATATATTAATATTTTTGTTCAGATCATTAGTTTATATGAACTGAGTTTGTTTGAAACAAAGACAGAGCTTTACATGGCAATGGAAGTAATGGATTGTGATCTGCACAGAGTCATCCAAAGCAAGCAACCTTTGTCCGAAAAACATCACAAATGCTTCATTAAACAGATTCTCGAAGGAATTAAAGCTATGCATGCAATCGGAGTATTTCATCGAGATTTGAAGCCTGGAAATATTTTGGTTTCAAAAGATTGTCAATTGAGAATTACTGATTTTGGTTTAGCAAGGTTCATCGACGACAAAACCAGGTTAGGCGACAATCAATTAAATCCGATGACCGAATACGTGGTGACTCGTTGGTACCGCCCACCTGAGCTTCTATTGTCACCAAATCGACCTTACAGTGAAGCTATTGACCTTTGGTCTATCGGTTGCATTCTTGCGGAATTGCTTCGAAGAAAACCACTTTTCCCTGGAAAAAGTCATGCCAATCAAGTGTCATTAATATTTGAGGTCATGGGATACACCACAGTCTCTGAACTTGGATTTCCTGTGAGCCAAGAAGCCTCTTCATATTTAGATAAAAGATGTAAATTCCGGAAACAGCCCCTTTCTAAAGTAGTTCCTGAAGCGAGTTCGTCTTCTTTGCAACTACTCGAGTCGTTACTGATGGTCAATCCGTCAGACAGACCGACAGCAGATGAAGCACTTGGATTTCCTTTCTTAGTAGATGCAGAAGTTTTACATAACTATAATGTGCAATATTTGACAAAACCATCAAAAGAGTTTTTTGAATTCGAAATGGAAAAGTTTAATGTTGAGAAGTTGCGAGAAATGATTCATAAAGAGGTCGAGATATCGGCTGCTGATGCTTATCATTTTGAAAATCAACATGCTGAGGTTGTTGTGACAATGGCTGCACCACCAGTCATACCGTTTGTATCTAATGATAATAAACCGAATAATAATACGAACCATCATAGGACCGAATCCGATTCTGACTTGGCGAGATTATCGAACAACTCTGCTACTGACACGGAGAACTTCACTGAGGGTCCAGCAAGTCAGCTACCAACTCAAACAAGGAATGGTAAAGATAATAATCCTTTTCGAAGTCAAACTAGTAACACTATGATTAAAAGTAATAATACATCAAACAAATCGACCAGAGCAAACAGCAATAATAACATGAACGAAAAAGTTAATAATAATAATAATAATAATAATGAAACGAATAATAGTTTGTCTGTCAAATCGATCGAAGAATCAACTTCATCAAAAACAGTAGACTCATCGACCATTTCTTCTGCTTTAATTAATGGAGGAAACATTTTAACTGCTGTGAGGAATGAGGCTGGGCCGATAGGGTCGATCAAATCGTCCGTGAAGCGAACTCCGAAGACCCCTTCGCCTCAGAAAATGGATATAATATTACAAAAAGATTTAAATAATAAGAAAAGATTTCTTCTTCAAGGCTTAGCTCAACAGCAGCATGGTTCTGGTCCTATTTACAACAGTGATGCAGCTGCTCTGGAGGTGCTACAAGGAAGAGGAAGTCGAGGAACCTTCCCTCAACCTCAAGGAAACAATCCGTATCAAAATCAAAATGGAATGAAAAATAACTCGGCAGGTAATCACATGGATTCTTGATTTGATTTTGTATTATTATTATATTATATTGCCTCTATATCACCGGAAACCCCCTTCATTTGGAATGTTCAATTTATAATCTAAGATAATAATAATAATTATTATTATTGTTATGTTTGCTACTCTATTTTCGGACCCTCTATTCTGGTAAAGAAAAGGGTATGAAAGTTCGGAGAGAAAATATTATTTTTTGCCCGTTATAATTTAATTTAATCCAGTTTTAAAAAATAGTTTCTCCTATTAATGTTTTGTTTAGGCTTACCTAATTTAGGTAAAGGTATCAACCAGTCTAATAGTACAGATTCATCTGAAGTTGTTACTGCCAGGTCCGATTATTCGGATGGGAAGTCTCGTTCAAACAGTCGACAAAATGGCAATGGCAAGCCTGGCCTATTATCTCATTTGCAAGTGACATATAATAATATTGCGAATGGAATTAGAAGCAATTCGAAAGGTCGGAATGGTATGAATAATAATAATAACAGTAATAATAGTAATAATAATGTTAATCCGAATCGCCCCCCAATGAATAATAATAGTAATAATAATATGATCAACGGGAATATTAACCGCTCAACAGCGATGATGCAAAATGGTAGCTATGTGATCAATCATGGCAATAATAATGGGTATGAAACTCGTTCGGCATGGAATAATGCAAATTAATGAATGGATGAACTCATGTTTGCTCGTTTCGGCTTTCATCACACTTATACTCCATTTCTTTCGTCCATTCATTTATGCGTACATTCATTTTTTTTGTTACTTAATAACTTAATAAGTATTATTACTTGGATTGTTCATTTGTATATGAGATAGATTTCAGCCACACGCATGGAGTGTTCATGTTCCGTTCATCACGTGCTGGCAATTAAGGGGTCCGGTCTGCATTTGACTATTGGGCGGGGGTCTATTGCATTGGGCTATTTAATAGTTTCCAATTGCTAATTTTTTTTGTATCATAATAAATATCATACTGAAATAATAATATCATATCTACATTAAATAAAAAAAATCGTGAAAAGTTAATTTTTAATTCTTTAATTCTATGCAAAAATAATAAAATTTCAAAATACCAAATAATATATTTAAATGGTGGTGAAATAATAGATTTCGAGTTGCTGTTGTTGCTCGAAAGTTAAATTTAAAATAAATAAAAATAAGAGAAATCGTGAAATGAGAATGTTTGTGCTACACGAGTACGAAACATCATACGAGATTACGAGATAAACGATCAAGTTATACGATGATTGAAAGGTGAAAACATAAAATAATAATGAAAAAATTAGCAACATTTCAGTTGAGTAATTATTATCCGATGACCAGGAGCCATGTTTAGGCAGAGCATGTTGAAACACATGGACAAAATCTCTGAATATAGTATGGAGGCTTGCTTGCACATGTTGAAACCACAGAGACTGCAGAGTTGCCATACGAGCATTCTGATGCAGTTTTTCTGGAGGTTAGGAAGTAAGTGTATGCTCCAGGCCAGTAAGTCTGAACTGTATTGGTCACTTCAGTCACTTGGGCTGATACTTTGGGACTATTACAGAAGCTAGTTATAGTTCCTACACTACTGCAATCATCAAAATATTTTGCATTTGAAATGATTGAAGCAAATGAATTATAATCATAAACTGTTTTGAAATAATCTTCATTGCACCTGGACCCGATGTAGGCACACGTCTCGTCACAAGTGATGTTAGATCCACCAAGCATCCAGAAAGGTGTAGTTGGTGCAGCAGTTGGTACCACTGTTGGTTCAGCAGATGGCACAGCAGATGGTTCAGAGCTTGGCGCCGCTGAAGGTTCAGCAGATGGTTCAGAGCTTGGCTCGACCGAAGGTTCGGAAGTTGGTTCAGCATTTGGTTCTGCAGATGGTTGAGTTGTTGGTAGGCTAATAGGTGCTTTGGTTGGCAAGGAAGAAGGTGAAGCAGTTGGAATTGCATTTGGAAGGTAAGTTGGTTTATAGGTAGGATTTGCTGTTGGTTTCGCATTTGGTCTAAATGAAGGATTAGACGATGGAACTGTTGTGGCGATTGTGCTGGGTGAAGCAGAAGGGCTTGCACATACTTGAGGGAAATATGGTACTGGTGGAGCCCACTGACAACCACTTTGCTTACCATAATGAAATTGTAAATTGATGGGATTTTGTGGCGAGTTACCATCGAGTTTGCCTGTAAAAATAGCACCATTTGCACAATTCATTTTTTTACCCGCTCCGCATAATGCTGGCATCACCACATTTCCAGATTGGTAAGTGCTATCAGAGTTCACATCATTGGACGGATAAGTGCCATCATCAGGAATTTGATAAGAAGTACTTGGCATTGGGATGTCATAAGTTGGAGTGGTGCCATCTTCGCAAGTTAATTGCAACGTAACTTTTAATTGAGACAGAGCGAGTGGCACAGGAGCTCTCGCACCAAGCTTATTACCAGGCATATTGAGGCTATAACCGCATTTCATTGAATCTCCAGGATACAGGTCGAAATTACCCTGTACATTACTTTTTATATTGATGTATGATGAACTTTGGCAGGAAGGCATCGAAGTTTTTGGTACTCGAGTTGGAGCACCTGTGGGAGTTTTTGATGGGCTATTAGTTGTAGACGGATATTGTGTGGATGAATATGTTGGATTATACGGTGGATTGTTTGGAGGAGGTGGATTGTTTGGTGGAGGACTCACTCCGTAAGTAGGCAATTGTGGTGCATTAGTTGATGAGTAAGTAGGATTATTTTGTTGTGATGAGACAATTGAAATAAAAGAAATAACTGCTATGGTAAGAACTGCGACCATACTACTGTATTACAGAAGAACGATTGAATCTTTTTGAATTGTATTTATTTGTGATTTGTGATTTCCGGATTTGTGATTCATCAACAAGCGGCTCTTTTGTCCGTTGAATCAAACCTTTTCGAAATATAAAATAGATTGTCAAATCCATAGATTTATGGATTCTTGAATGATTCTTTTAATTAATATCAAATTTGTGATTTTGATCGAGAATCAATTAAAAATATAAATCCGTTGACAGTATTAAACTTTTCATTGCTAGGATAACTTATATTATTAATATTATATTTATACGAAAACGTCCCAGTAAATATAAAATATAAATAAAAAATCAAAACTAGACTACTCAAAATTAAACTCCTCTGATTACGAATAGTATAATTTATTTGGATGATGATCATGAATTTACATCCAAGTTTTATAAATATTATTATCATATTAATGGCCAACTATAATCCAACTTCTCAAGCTCAACCATCAAATCGTCCTTCAGGATTAGCATCTTCATTTCCATCTCCCTCCACACAATCACCAACTACATCTGTCAGCTATTCTTGGTTTTTGGGATCTGCTAATACTTCGTGTACCCGTGTCTGCACTTCATTAGGTTATAGTTGTAGCGATCAACGCTTCACTACAGTGTATTCAATTCAAACTTTTCAAAATGTAGTATCACAATCATCTTACGCTTCCACTCTGGATAGTTTGAAAGGCATGTTTTTATTTTGCGATGCTCCACCTTTTTTTCCACCAATTATACTCGATGTTGATAAAACTCACAGCTATTTACCATATGCAGTAACTGTTTCACTCAAAGCGCGGAAAACAGCAACTCAATGTTTCTTGCCAAATTTTCTTTCCACAGCAACCGCCAGGTGCAGTGCGCAACCACCAGAAAATGGTCAAAGATTTTGTCCTTGTATAACCGGTACTCAACCACCAACAGTTGCTCCAACAACCAGCAAATCACCAACTTCCACATCGGTTTCAACAGTTGGAAATTCATCGTCACCAACAAATTTACCTTCTGTCTCTCCATCTATTACTATTGTCAGCAGTAACTTTCCATCAAATGGCCCAACCAGCGAAAACATAGTTTCATCATTGCCATCTTCCAATCCAACTATATCATCCTCTTTGAACCCTTCATCGGTTTCAACCATAACTATTTCGCCAACAAATGGTACTTCATGCAGTCCCAATGCTTTCCCATCAGCAGTACCTTCTATTACATCCAGTTCAATAGTAACCCAATTACCATCATCGAATCTGCCTTCTGTTACTCCCACCATGTTAACAACTACTCGTTCTACTTGTGTTCCAACTGTGAATCCGACTACGACTTCTCCGCCACTAACTACATCAACTGTCAATCCAACTATAACTCCAACCAGCGCATATTCATCAGTCAATTCATCTGTTGTGTCCTCCACTCCAAGTATCATTCTATCGAGCTTTCCTACCTTTAATCCAACTAGTGGGGAAACAAATAATCCAACTCTAATTCCAACAGCCAATCCAACAACACAAAGTTCCAGCATACCAATCTCAACTCCATACCAAGTCCCATCGACTACTCCAAGCACCATTCCATCCAACTTTCCAGCGGCCAATCCAACCATCATACCAACCAGTGGATCATCAAATAATCCATCTGCTAACCCATCATCATTACCCTCATCGAATCCTAGTACATCTCCCACATCACTTCCAACTACTAACCCATCATCATTACCCTCATCGAATCCTAGTACATCTCCCACATCACTTCCAACTGCTAACCCATCATCATCATTACCCTCATCGAATCCTAGTACATCTCCCACATCACTTCCAACTACTAACCCATCATCAT
>VKHH01006346.1:0-20925 GCA_015144975.1 Epipyxis sp. PR26KG
ACCGCACCACCGTGCTTCTAGCGCTATAAACACCTTTAAAACAAAAAAAGACACAAAAAACCATATAAAAGACAAAAGACAGCATGAAAAAGTTTTGTCTTTTAAACAACACTGAATGAATGATTCTCCACTAAATGAACAAATGAATCTCTCGTATCGTCCGTGCGGAATTTATTTTTTACAACAATAATTATAACTAGTAATTAATGATAATGCAAGCAGAGATAATTATTAATAATTCAAATTTAAAAACTCTATATTAATAATATAACCTTTCCTTTTTAAATAGCAATGACAAGAGAATCACGACAAGAGGTAAGTGTATATGATTTATTGGACAGGAGCTGTGATTGGCCTTTAAAAAAACCTTTACCTTCTCATCATATATTTACCGAAACCATACTCGTATAACGGTAGTTTATGTCCGTCCGAAAAAAACGTTCCTCGCGTCAAGAATATAAGAGAGCTACAGTATAATGAAACAAACTGAGAAGAACTAAAACTAACTTAGGTTATTCAATAATGATATTTTCGATATCTATTCGATGAAAAAATTAGCAAAAACGTTGAAGATGTAATTGCTAATCAGAACTTTTATTTGTCACAAAAACTATAGATTTTATATCCTTTTTCCATGTATTTTTCAATCTCAAACAAAATACCAACAAATAGCTTAGAATCGTAGCATTAGCATAAACAATTTTCAGATTATATATAAGCTGATTGGGATATGTATTAAATATCAACATCATATCAATTATACATGTATGCTGCTATGCCGGACTTGATCATTTGTACAGTGAATTGTAAGTCGTACACATAAGCATGTCATGATGTAGATCATAAACTGTGTCATACATTTAGATTATTTTATAATTCAGTATGAATCAATGTAACTCTACGGGTCACAGCTTCTTCTATTTCTTATTTTTCAATGATACACCAATGTTAGGGTTATTGAATATTTCTCAAGTATGAATTCTATCTGTTGAGTTGCTGATTAATTTATTGGAGAAAAAACTAATGAATAGGTTCTAAAATTGTGGTTTCATAACTAAAGTTGAATCAATAGAAATAATTTGGTTAAGTTTCACCAACCTGAATATTTCGAGCCAATGGATAAAGATATTAATTCATTCATTGTGTCAACAGCTTGACGACCAGTAAAATATGGTAGTGATAAATTAGCTGCTTCGTTAGCTAAACTATAACAGTCTGTATAAGTACTATTTATGGAAGCTTCGGCGATATAATGCTCATAATAATACCTCTCAGTTGATAGCTTGGGTGGTTTAAGGGAAGAAACAAATGAACCTCTCAACCAAAAATAGTTAAACCATATTGCACCTTCATCGTTACACGAAAATCCAATTTTATTAATATGAGGGTTAATCTCAAATACTTTCAAAACTCTTCTCCAATTATCAATGACGATTTTATGTAGCAATAACTCTTCAGGAATTCTTTGATCATGAGCCTTACGGTGATACACCATTCCTTTCCCATGAAAATACAATATGATTCCATCAGAATCAGAAATGGCAAGTTCATGCATAGTTTTCAATCCAGGATATTCAAATCGATTGGACGTTATCGATGATACAATGATCTTCGATGTGTTAAGACTTTGACGATAAAATATATCATTCACGGATTGAGAAACATTATTTAAGTATTGACTTGGATCTGGGACTAACTTTGATTTCTCCATTGATAATATTATATGTAGCGAAATGGTCATGTTAAAGAGTGAACTTTTTATCAAGTCATTCATTTGATTGGAAATGATTGTTTGCCATCGAGTCGGATTAACAAAAGTATAATATACAATACGTATCTTAGGAAATGCTGACAACAAAGTGCAACTAACCACTGAGAGGAACAATAATATTCTACCAAGCAGCATACGATATGTAGCACCAATTATTATTCTATATTTTTTGATTTTTGATTGAATGATTTCGTGTTTCGTGTAGTTGCGGTCATCTTAAGTTATAATTTCGTTTCAATTGAGATATTCTGATATGGAGAGTGTGGTTTAAGCAGTTAATTATATAGAAAAATTGTAAATTAAATTGGTATGAACAGCTACTTTTTTGTCCTCTTTGTCGTCGGTCGTGTGAATATTTTACCGTTTTACTGTAGCTTCCAACCACCAGTCTTTTTCTTTAATTTTTCACAACAAATATATCCATCATGTTTATACCAAAATAGTTGAGTATATTATTTGTATTGTGATCTCATAAAAATTATAAATCGCTAAATCGCTACACATAAATTATATTTCATTCCAATATTTATTTCAATATTCAATTAATTTTTTACGATGCCAGCAAGTGGTAAAATGTTGAAATCGCGACAACAGGTATAAATACTGTAGATACGTGGATTATCAGACTATACAAACTCTTTCTATAGTCTCTTAATGGTACAGTATACTGTATATATTCGTGAATTTTAATCTTGACCATTTGTACTTGCAATCAGGCTGCAAATCGTGCTGCTGGAATTGGAGATGAACAAGGCCGTCTTCCTAGTCGTGTTAAAGCAGCTGAAGTGTTAGCGAAGTGTACAGTGTGTAGTCAAGAACTGAGAATGACAAAGAAAAATGTTGAAGCCCAAGCTCATGCTGAATCTAAACATCCGACATTTACTTTTGCTGCTTGTTGGCCTGGACAGTTTGATCCAACAGTAGTCGACACTTCGTCAAGTATGATAGTTGACGATACAACGACAAGTGCAGCACCAGTAGTGGTTGCACCACCGAAAAAGAAACCTGCAGCTGACTTGAGTTTTCTTGATGCTGCTCTTGATTCAAAAGCATATTCCGGTAACACAAAGAAGAAGTAAATTACACCACTTCAAATGGAAAATAAATAAAGACATGATGCTAAAGGCAGAAGTATACTTAAGTTTCATTTCAGTTCTTTTTAAACCATTGAAAAACTGCAATTTATACAAATTCTGAGTACTTTTCATATTACATTGTTGCTTTTTCTCAACAATTTCTTATTTATTTAACCAACTCTAAGATGAATGTTTATCTATTTTAAATTCAAATGTAGTAATTCAAGCTAAAATTCGGTTAATTTAAGCAAAAATATTTACAAAATCACAGCACTGACATTGCACTTTATGATACCAAACATCACACGAAGAATTTGGGACAGAATACCAAATTTCGTTCATATCAATGGAATTTACGGTTGATATTTTGACGGTTGTTGAATAATCTAAACTGCGGGATTCAACTATTTTAAGATGTGAAGAGATACTTTCCAGATACCATTGATATATATCCAACCATCGTATTTCCTCGACAATAATGCAATAACAATTTGAATTATGAATACTGGATCGATTAAGAATAGAACTTATTGTTGTAGAAATTGGCTGGTGAAGAGATAAATCGTATCCAATATCTGTGCCAATAATAATATCGTAGTGTTGAGTTACATCATCTTCTTCTCCAAAATACAAACATTTAGTCGTTGGCTTCATAATGACATCTTCATCTTCATTGAAATTCAAATCGATATTTTGCTGAATCAATTCTACTTGTGCCTCAATGTCAGTAATAGTAACAGTCGAAGCGCCAAGTTTTGCTGCAACAATCCCAATTAGACCGCAACCAGCCCCTATTTCTAATACTCTTTTATTGTAAAACATAGATGGATTTTTTATCATATATTGAGCTAATCTGATCGAAGAATGCCAAATAGAGCCACCAGTTTCTAATTCTAAGGAATCACAAGTTCTTAATTTTACCAAAAGGTTAGCATCTGTATTATAAATTATTTGCATTGGTGACCCATTATTGCATTCTTGGTCAATTTTTTCAATTTGAAAGCAAAATAACAATTCCTGAGCATCTGCAGATGAAATCGGATGTCCGATTGATGTAGTATTTTCTTTTGAAGTCCTTACTACTTCACCCATAATTGTACTATAACTTACTGTATGCTATACGATTATTGAAGCACTTTGTGGAAGAATCTCAATATTTATCTATAGTAGTTTTCAACCTTTCAACCTTTCAAGCAAATGAATTGCATTGAGAAACTTCAACTTCTTCATCTATTTTGAAACACAGAATATTTATTTGTCTCAAACATACCATGGGTGAATTCATTGGTGTAATATACAGCACTTGCTTTCCTATACGTATTATATATTAGATATTTATATATTACATATATATATTATATAGATTACATATTACATAAAGTTACAGTTACTACATATATTTACGGTTATCATTCACTGCCTCACTTGCCACAATTTAACATATCAAATCTTTATCACAAAAGTCAAAAGTTGACATTATTATTCTCAGGAGGTTTATTATATATATATATCATAAATAAGTTTTATACAATGAATGAATGTATACATAGTTTTTAAGGTGAATGAATGAATGAATTAAGTCTGCATTCATTCATTCATTCACCGCTGTATTTTATATTATTTATTATTTATTATTGTTGTTAATTTTTATTTATTATTATTATTTCCACATAATTAAATGATTAATTGTTTACAATTGATTTTTGATCGTATTACAACCTACATTTTTGGATATTGAAATTGTTGATTACTGAAGTGTAATATTTTGAACAGTTCAACTCAATAGTAGGGGGTAGGGGCAAATGCAACTGGATTTGGAATTCAAATTATTACTGTTTATTGATATACTGTAAGTATTTACAGAATATAATATTGCTGCAGTAGAATATGATATGCAGTGTGATTATTTTTCAAAATTAGGAAAAGAGTGGTGGTATATTGATTAAAAGATAATGTATCCAGCACATATACTGCGAAATTTACTTCTACATTGGATTGATTTGGTTGAATTATGTAACTTTGATAGTGCATTGTGTTCCAAAAAAGAAAGAAAACACTTATTACAGTTGCTCAAATCAGACTTAACTATTTTTGAAGGAATAATAGTTCCAGCAAGATGCTATTCACAATATATAAACTGGATTAGCGCAAGGCGAATTTCATTATCTTCTCTTTATTTGTTAACCAACGATGACTTCTTTGATTTACCAATCAATTTTAACAATACCAAAATAATTAAAGTAGGATATCAAAACAACGATGATATATCAAATAAATCTAAGAGACATTACAATTGCATTTACAATCATAGTAATTGGTACAACGTTAGTGATTCCATTGTTATTTCTATTTTGAGACAAAGTTATCAATTGGAATCATTTCATCTCTATTATGCTACTAATATTACCAACCAAATATTCAAATATATTCCTAATAAATTAATTGAATTGAGCATAATATCCGCATTTAATATAAATGACGAAGGAGTCATAGAATTTTTGAAATTATCAATTGGTCTTCAACGACTTACATTGAATAATAGTTTATTTACCGACAACATCATTCAATTTATAGCTCATAATTCGTCAATGAGTTCATTGAATCTACTAAATGTACATGATTGTCATAAGCTAACAAGTAATTATTTCATTCAGTTTATGAATAATCAATCATTGACATCCCTCGATATAAGCGAATGTATATTAATTCAAAATCCAGCATCGATTATTGAATCTTTTGGTTTGAATCGAATATTTTTAAAATCCTTAACAATAGGTTCTAAATATTCTATCGATGAAATAATAAATGATAAAACAATATTTGCAATAACAGAGTATCATTCATCACTTCATCATTTGGAAATTATTGGATCTCAAAATAGTATTACTAGTGCTGGAATAATTGCAATGTATCAAAGCCTTCATCAACTTGAAAAGCTTATAATAGGTGGATTATCACATCATATCAAACCAGATACGATAACACTTCTCACAAACAATTTATCGAATTTAAGATTTTTATCCATTAATAATTCTATCAAGCTAGGTGAGGAAAATATATATAATATTTCAACAAAAATTATTTAATTAATCAATACTTTTGCGTTATTTGTATCTTCATCTTCAACTTATATTATAATTAGTTAACAGTTATTAAATGATCTAATATTAACTTTTTATTTTGCTTGTTTGTTTTATTCGTTTTTACAGGAGATGAAGCTGTTACTGGCATTGCAAATAAGTGCAAGAAGTTGACTCAATTATCACTCAATAATAATCGAAATTTATCCAACAAATCATTTCATTCGCTCTCTAATCTTACTAATCTCCAGTCACTCTCAATTCAACACTTAGTCATGAAAAATAATTCAATAAAAAGTGTTATAAGTAGTCTACAACAATTGACTTCACTTAATCTTTCCCAATGCTTTAAACTAATGGATGAATCTATGAATATTCTAACAGAAAGTCTCAAAAATAATAATTTATTAGAGTTTGATATATCATATTGTATGTTAATTTCTGATATTTCTTTACGTCACATCGCAATGCACTTAACATCTCTAAAATGCCTAAATCTTAAAAATTGTGTTGAAATAACAGATGATGGTTGTGTAATAATAACACATACTGTAACAAAATTAGAATCATTGAATATTTCTGGATGTTATGGAATCACAAACTATGCCATAACTGAAATAGCGAAGAACTTACCGCGTCTTTCGAATATTGACATAAGCAGTTGTGGATTCGCTGATAATCATGCTGTGAAAATGTTATTATCTCATTTACATAATCTTACAGAAGTAGATTTCAGTCATTTGAAATTATTAACTGATCATTGTTTTGAACAAATAAATAATTCATTCATTCATCAAATCAATCAAAATATAAATGATAAAAAACGATTGAATTCAACTCGATTTAATGTTTTATCTTCTATAATTCTTCAGGAATGCTATGGTATCACTAATAAGGGGTTGCTCAACTTATTATCATTATTTCCAAATTCTTTGAATCGATTAAGTATCAGTGGATGTGGGTTGATTAATGACGAAGGAATTATTAATGGTATGAATTATATGTTGAATATAACTAACTTAGATTTGAGTCATTGTTGGTTAATAACAGATGAAGCTGTGCATTACATTACTATTAATTTATCAAAACTAAGAATTTTAAATCTCAGAGATTGTATTAATATATCATATCATTCTGTCGAATGGATTAGACTTTCGAATAGGATGTGTCATATGGAAGTTTTGAATTTGCGTGATTGTGTTGGATTAGGAATTATAATTGAAGATTTCCGACATTTTCATGATTTACCATGCCTTAAAGTGGTGATAAATCCTAAAGGAATTGAAATAACTAATGTGATATTTCACACTTGAATTTTTTTGTTATTTAATATTTATATTTTATGATAATTACAAATGAACTTTATTGTACGCTATTATTTTCTGTATAGTGTAGTATAGTTCAGAATGAGATTAATTGTTGCTCTACTAGAAATGACTGAGTTAAGCATGTGATCAACATGAAAATCAGTAAAAACACTTGGATGTTATAAAACAGAGATATAAACTTTCTGTTGTAATATTGTAAAAGTTATTTTAATAGTCACTAAGCTAGAGAAAATTTCAATGAGAACGAGAAATAAATTAAACAAACGAGATTATAAAATGATTTTATTATTGCAAAATATTATTGTAGTGTAATCACACGCGTTTAATATTATCTTAAATCAATAAATGATGTATTTCATATGTTTAGCAACGTTTAACAACTTTTATAATCTCTCCTATTCATTTTTCTTATTGCTGTTACTCAAATATCTCTCGCTCTTTGTTGAAATTTTGTTTTTATCTTATAACTCACATTATAATAAAATACATTTTTTTTATCATATTAAAGCCATGAATCTTAAAAATTAAAGATCTAAAATAAATAACATTATATAAATTAATTAATTAGTTTTAATGAAAAGATACCCCAAATCCGGGGACAGGTAACAACACTGGGAATATCTCTACAAGATCCGGTTCCGTTTCTATTATCATGTATTCATAACTTGAAATGGATCGATAATCTAATGAGAAATTTGGATCATCTGGCTGAAGTGATTTCGCAGTTTCAAAATCTTCACCTGCTTCTTTATATTTCCCTAATGCCTATAATTAATTCATATAAAATTTGATAAAATATAAATTAATCTAACAAAAATATGTGAAATTAATTTTTGTGGCATACCTTATAACTCCATCCTCTTTTGAAAAGTGAATAGGAACAATCAGGTTTCAACTTTAAAGCCATAGAAAAGGTATCTATTGCTAACTGATGATTTTTCTGTGCTTGATATAATTTACCCATAGTGAAATAATATATATATTCATTATGTTTCACATTAATCCAATGTGATTTCATACATTTTTGAAGTGTTGATTCAACCAAATCATATTTCTTAAGTTGTAATTGTGTATTTCCTAAAAAATAATATAATAATCCTCTAGAGATATCATCCGGAACATAACGATCATTTTCTTCTTCAAGTGTGTGGATAATAATCTAATAATTGTGAAAAATTATAATAAAAATTTATCTTATAATTTCAATAATAATAAGCTCATTTTTATAAAAAAATTGTAGATAATAAAACAAACCATGTAATGGAAATAATAAATTATCGCAAATTAATTTCAATAAAAGAGAATTATAGAACAAACCTGTTCTGCTTTTCTAAAATCTTTTGTCATGAATGATGATAATGCGATATGATAATCTAAAATCCAATTAATTCGATGTAAATATAAATAATCTCCTTCCATACTTGAGATTGGTTTCTTTACAATTTTTGAATTTAATTTATTAGAAACAAACTTATTCTCCTTCAATGCATTCAAAGTGATGGTTTCAGGTTCCTTTGCAACTGGTTCCATTTGTTCCATTTCTAATAAAACAAAATATAACAAAAATAAAATTTCGAAAATACATAATAAAATGATCGGGAAAAAAATTAAGGAAGAAGAAAAATATATATTTTATTTCATTCAATTCATTCATTAAAAAGTTGTAATTTATGATTATTATGATAATATTATCTAATCAATGCAGAGTCAGAGTGGTTTATATTATAATAACATCACAATTTTATTTTAAAATATGAAATATTATCTTGTTTCACACATATAATCATCTTAAATTGATGAATTGAATGGAAAAATAAAAAATTCTCTTGAAAAGAGTTTTGCTTGATCGTATTGTAAATAATAAATACCTTTATCGAAAATTATTTTGTTTTCTTTTATCAATTCATTGTTTAGTTTTTGTGCTAATCGAAGTGAATCAAGTGCATATTTGTAATTGCATTGATCAATGAAACAAAATGATTGAAATGATAGGACTCGAACATTACTAACCTATTCCATATCACAAACAATAACAAGTCAGTTGATAATATATAAAAAACAAATCAAATAATATATTTTCATTTAAATACAATAAAACTCATTTAAATACAATTATTATTAAAACAGATTTCTTAAAACAAACTGATCCCCTTGCTACTGTGAATGATATATTAGTATATTATAGCTGCTTGTGTTATAAAAATGAGTGCTTTATTATTATTATTATTATTATTATTATTATTATTATTATTATTATTATTATTATTATTATTGTTTTCATAGCTTACTTTATCATCCGGCGGTATAAGTTCCAATGCAGCTGAAAAGTCTTGACATGCTTGTAAAGTATTCCCCAAGAGTCGATATACTCCTCCACGTGACATAAACAATGAAGCCAAATCTTCAAACTGTTTTTCTTGAGCGAGATTATAATCAGCTATCGCCTATATAATAAAAAAGTCAATTATTTTGTTCAAGTAAATCGATCATAAAATTATCAAAATTTTATCAACACAGTTCATTCACCAACTTTTTGAATGAAAATTAGTAGCGGAAATTACCTGTTCATAATTCCCAAGTTTGCATTGGCAATCACCTCGTAAAACATAGTTTTCAGCACGAGCAGGATTTATAGCAATTGCTCTACCAAGGTCAACTAAAGCGAGTTTATGAGCTGTATAATAATAATAATAATAATAATAATAATAATAATAATATAATAATTGCATCTTGTATCTTCTTGATCAAACTAATCAACCATAAAAATGGAGAAAAATCGTTGAGAAAGAAAAAATGAGTTATCGAATTGATCATCGTATTATTAATTGTCACATCGTTAGATGGAGAATAATAATACATGTTTATAAAATAATTAGTTTGACTTTAAGAAATTGTTTTTGTTGGTATCGAATAAAATAAATAATAATATGATCTAGATTATTATATAATATATAAATTATTTATAAAAAATAAAATTATAACATAATAATAATATAAATGATATGAAAAATTTATGACTAAAAATATAAATCTAAGTCATCTATCTATCTCAATGGAATTATGTAAAAATGAAAAAAATCATTCGTTCATTAAGATAGTTAAGTAAAACCTTGTAATTCATGAAAGAATGTTCCTCTCATTTCATATACCCTATGAATAGGAATATTTACATTTGAAAATGATGAATCTGAAGATGGACCATTCACTTGTAATTTTTTATTACTATTATTATGAGTAAACGGTTTTACTTCAGATACACTTGACAATAACAAATCGTTGCCACTGTCAGCAATAATCTATAATAAAATAATAAAAAACATAAAACATTAAAATATTATAAAATAATAATATATTTCAATAATAAAATGGTAGGGATCGGTAGAAAAATCGTATATTTATTTGAAAAATAATCATATTAATTTTTACTTTTGTTAAACTTTCAATTGCTTTTCTTTGATTTCCATTTGCTCGTTGGCAAAATGAATAATTGTATAAAGCTTTATAATTATCAGGTGTTCGATCCAGAATTGATTGGAGAACTTTTATTGCTTCATCATATTTTAATAACCTGATGTAACATGTTGCAACAACCAGCTGATAATCGTCATCATTTGCTACGAAAGCTGATGCCTAAGTTAACACAATTAAAATTATTTATGGTTATCATTAATATTATTAATAATATTATTATAAAGAATTCAACAAATCAAAAATGTCAAATGTATTTGAAAAAACTGATGAGGAAATATATAAATTATTATATAAATGGAAGGTGCTTATTATTATTGTTATTATCATCATAATAATTATTATTGTTTTTATTATTACTGCTATTATTATCATCGATATTTTTGTTACTTTTGTTTATTATTTTTATATGTCACTATTATTACTGCTATTATTATCACCATTATTATTATTTAATTGCAAAATTATGCAGGCGCTGACCTTGTAGGTTGAGAATTAAATGTCTAGTTTCAGACCAGATATTTCCCTACAATGGTGGGATCACTGATGATGGTTACTTATTTTATTTATATTATTATACAAATCATAATAATCATAAATCAACATTTATACAATTATTATTAATTTATTAATTATATTATGTATCATTATTTCATAATCAAACTATTTTTTTATTATCATTATTATGATATTTCTCCATTTTATGAATGATGAGTTTGAGAAAGAAGAAACAACATACAATTATCATTTTAAACATAATCATTATTATTATTGTTATTATTATCATTAATATTATTGTTATTATTATATAAGATCACCTTAATAGCATCATTCAAAGCAGATTCAGCATTAATCGCGTCATTTTCAACCATTAACTTGGCTTGTGCTCGTTTACATAAAACATCTGCTAATTGTTCCTCAAATTCTTTTAAATGAGTCGAGTTAATCTGACTACTCGTACCCTCATATCCTTGACCTCTACTACTGACTCGAAGATTTGCTTTACTATTATTATTAGAAGTTACTTTAATATTCACTTCACGACGAATCAAAGTAGAAGGAAGTTGTAAAATAACTTCTTGTGTGTCACTGCTATTACTCGATGGGGTAGGACCTTGACCTATAATATTATTATGAGACAAACTAGATGGAATTGTAACATTTATGAGGTTATCACGTGCTGATCCTCTTGCTGAACTTCTTGCTGATGGAATTTCAAAATTAAAATGTTTTGTTGCATTTTTATTATTACTATTATTATTATGATTATTTATCGGACTTGGTGCAGCAGAAGGAGTTGAACGATTCCCTTTCTTTCCTACCAATTGTTCAGATGGACCACTTCTTATCGATAATAATTTTGATTCTAATAGTTTCACAGCTTTATCAAAATCTTTGAAAAATAAAAGAATTTATGGTGATTATTTGTTACTTTTGATTTATTATTAATTATTTCTTACCATAGATCGATTCAATGATTTTATTTCTTACACCAGTTCTAAATCGAATATCACCACGTTCTATAATAATTATAATAATACGATAAATAATAATATTAACCATATAATAAAAAAATTAATTAATTTTGTTTTGACTTCAAATTTCAATAGTTAACTGGATTCTTATTTATATATTATAATGACATGTCAAATAAAATCTATTATTATAAATTCCAAGGAAAAAATACTTCAAAATTAACCTGTGAATAAGTTTGCTTGATTTTCGTCGAGTAATATGGCATGATCTAATTGTTCTTCAGCACCTTTAAAATCATTCAAAACTTTTAATGCTCTCCCTAATAATGCTCTGGCTGTGATATTATTAGGATCAATGATCAGTACTGATGAAGCATCCTTTACTACTAAATCATAAGCTTTCATTTCGAAATGAGATTGAGCTCTTTTAAACAAGCATTTCTGTTTCATTTCATTTGAAACTGTTAATTGTTCATCACTCAGTGCTTGGGCAAAATCATTTATTGCTAATTCGTATTTACTGAAATCATATAAGATAATCCCTCTGTAATAATAATTTGCTGGATTAGGTTCAAGTTGAATTGCAATATCTAAATCTTCAATCGCCATACGCAATTTTTTCAATTTTGATAATGTTAATCCACGTGCACTATAATGAACATGGTTTTCAGGTTCTAATTTTATTAAATAAGAATAATCAAAATATGCTTCAGAATGCATCTCTAACATCTTGTAACAAGAAGCTCGCATTGAAAATAAGCTCACAATTGGATTATAAGAAATACCCTCACTATAGCATTCAACAGCACCACGAAAATCATATGAATCCATCGCAGCTTTTCCTTCTTTGAGAAAAATCAGTGATTTTTGAACATCTGTCATAAAATCTTTCACGTGAGATAGTGCTTGAGTTAATGCCATAGATTGAGCACCATTTCCACGTTTACCAGTGTAGTTATTGTGGCGTGTAGATAAAATCGGATTTAGGTTATTTGGAGCAGATATAGACGGTAACTCTGAAGTTGATAAAGATTTCATATCTGAATAATATCAGGCTTATTGCTATTTCAACAGTTTTAATGCGAGTTTTGATGTTTCTAAAATATTCAATTGAGTACTAAAATTGGAAATTCGGAAATTCCATATCATACACATATCAAAAGTCAAAATTTAAAGCCTCGAATCAATTCTAGTCGATTATTCAGCATAAAAGTGTCCAAATATATCATACTATTTTGTTGCTTTTTACTTCGTCCTCGTCCAGTATCGGAAAAAGTAATCCACTAATAATACCTGGAATAATAAAAAAGTTACAGGTTGTCAGTTTCGCTTTTGAAAAAAAAAATATTCCAGAAATTATTTTTATAGCTTATTATTATTCCAATTGTTTAGTTTAATTGACATGATTTGATCCATTAATCTATTAATTTATTCAATAATACTAGGGAAACCTTTATACAATAATTTATTGGCTTGGATAGTAAAAAAAAACGTCCAAAAAGTATGAGGCTGAAAAACGCCCATATACTGTAATTGCTATTAATAATATTTATTTTATCCACGAAACTGACAACCTATGTCTTGGTGCCAGACGTCGTAATTCAACCGATCGGTGTTTTTGATTTTTGAACTTCGGGAGTTAACGGTGGAACTGCACGTCAGCTCCTGTCCCGCTTTATCCCTCTAATTCACTTCATATGCATAACATACCTTAAATTCATATTTTGCATTTGTTATTGCCCTGATTTGCTATTAATAATTTAATAAAAAAAATGCGAAACTGACAACACTGAAACAGTAAAAAATAAAAAGAGTTAATAACTTATTAAATTATACTACGCAAGAGAACAATCAAAACAACAATTTTGCAGCTTATTAGTTGAACGGCTTGCAACCAAAAAACAATGTATAAACCTATTTGGTTTATTATATATTGTATATATAATTGATCAATATAAAACCAGGATAAAGCAGTTATAGTTGTATTAATTATTTATTGAATATTTGTTATATTTATTTGATTCTTTTTCTTTAGTCACTTCGTCTAATAATAGTTGGGTTATTAATCTACTATACGCAATATTAAACCTACTAAAAGAGAAATAATCAACATTAAATAATAATAGAGTTACAAAAGCAACTATTAGTAAGCGTAGTTGTTAATCGAATCATATATTGGAAGTTAACGACGTATCGATCGTTACTTATCGATTGTTAACAGTATACTGCGAAACGTTTGGATTCTTTTTCTGCATAATGCGTCCACATCTTGTGAATAACCAAAAGAAATTCAACAGTGGTATTCAATTTAATGATAACAGTGCCGTCAATACACCAAAATCTCATCAAGATGTTGTGTTACCCACAGTTAATAATTATTCAGATGTTGTTTACGGTTCACCCAGAACTGTTGATACTGGATCAACACCTAATTTATCGGTGAGAGATATGTCAATATTGTGCCTAAATTTCTTTCGTGTATTATAAAATTCAATATGTTATTAGACTATTGTGGAAAATTTGGGGCCACCTAATCCACATAGAAACAAATCATCAAAGAAAAAGTCTCATCACCGAAGCAAAAGTCAAGTAATCGTTCGACCAAATGGAAGCGTGGTAATTGGAGTGAATAGTGATGTCTTATCTCCAAGGTTTAGTTTATCACAAAGTCATAGTAATATTTCCTTCAAAGATTATGCCAACCAATTTCAGCAAAGTATTCAAGAAAAGTTAAAGCTCAAATTAAATTATCTTCAAGATGATGCATTATTATACACACCAGTTCATTTTTCATCTGGTGCCCAATCTATTGCAGGGATGGGTCCGCCAAGAACAGGTAATGCAGTCTTCAATTTGATGGCTAATATTGCAAATTATTTTCTAATTTATAAACAAATGCTCAACGTGATAATTTATTATTTCAATCTCTCGCATATTTATTCGTCGTAACTATAAGAAACACGATAATATCATCATTATAACACTATATCATAACTTTCTTCATTAGGTCCTGATAGCTTGAGACCTGCTGTTAGAAAAGGAGATTTATGGGCTGATGGTGAATATGAGACATTACTTAGACGAGAAGAAAATTTAACACGTGATTTAATGGAAATAAAAAGGAAAAAAGAAAAAGAAGAGCATGACGTGTTTTTAAAAATCAAAACAATTGAAGCAATATTCGGCAAAAATGTTTCTCAGCCTAATCTTCTCCAGACATCAGTTGACCAGACAACACTGAATGTTATGAATAAAATGCTCAATTCAAATAATCTGCAAATTGAACAGAAATCTAAACAAGGCGAAATTGTTAATACAAATTCATCATCTGATAATAGTAATGCATTAACTAAACAACCAAAGTTAATTCAATCCATGATTAGAGCAGCAAGTCGAGGAGAAGATAAAAATGAAGTAAAAACAGATGAAATAATAGTGGAAAATCAAACACCTGCAAATGCCTTCATGGATAACGTATCATCTGCATTCAACATCAAACCATCAAAAATGAGACTAAAATTGAACGATTTGACGAAATTTGTATCAAGCTACTCAACAAGAAAAATAATGGATTGTTGGAATGTAATTGAAAGTAGAATAAAATCATCACAACATCATAAAATGGTATTAGTAAAGAATGCAAATGGATTGTCGTTTCCAATGAAAACACCGGCTATCCAATTACATCTATTAACCAGCATATTATGCTCATCTAAAGTCAAATTTAGACATGAGGAGTTGAAAAATATTTACTTTAATTTAGGTTTTGATGCAAATGATATATTATTATCAAGAAAAATCGCTGCTTTATTACTTGTGATTGGACCGAATATACATCGAAAGTCACCGATCATCATGGAGTATAAGAGACAGTTGCAGCAACTGCAAGAGGAAGAGGGTGATAAACTTGTGACACTTGAAGAACTATTTGAACAGGTGAAATTTTACAAATCTATGAGACTAATTGCTCCATTTTATGATTATAATAGGAACAATAATAATAAATATTATTATTTATCTTATTATAGGTGTTTCCAACCGATCCAGCTCAGCGCGAAGAAATGGTTGAAAAAGTAAGTTCATATAAAATGTGCTAATCGACCAATCTGCTTTACATGCTTAAGATAAAATGCTATTCATGCAATCAATGCAAATAATGATTTGAATATTGTTATTTACAGCATTTCAATTTATTTCATTCTTTTTTAGGTGAAAAGTCGGAAACAAATGGAAATTCAAGCTGTTTTAGAAGAAAAAAGGAGAAGGGATGAATTGAAGCAGCAAGCTGACAGTAGACGATTGAAAATGATGAAAGATCTTGAAACGACACTTTCTGATATTCAACTCATGAAAGGACCACTTTCGGCTGAAAAACACCAACAGTTCGTTGACTTGTTGGTTTATTGCAAGAAGGTAATCGATTAGATACTCTCCCAACAAGAGTTTCAACTATATTAACTATGATAACCATATACTCATACTCCATCTAAATTGAGAATACTTTATAAATTCAGCAAAGTACTTGAAATTATTCTATGTTAATTATATTATTTTTTCAGATTAATGATGAAGCGAATGATGATAATAAAACGAATTTGACAAAAGAGATTATGAGTTTGTTGGGATTGGATGTATTTCCTCAAGCGATAGTAGACAGAGTTGTGAAAGGAGCATTAACCAATACCACTGATTCTAGTACAGTCATATCAACACAAACCTTTCACTCAAATAGTACTAGAAATACTGATAATCAAAGTACAATTGTAACCGAGAAAACAAGTGACAAGAAAAGTGTTGCAAATATAGTAATAAGCGTTCGTGACAAGTATTCTCCCAGACGAGTCCCAATCCGTTTGTCTGGGAATCCTACGGTTATGGCATTGATTCGCGAGACAGTCGCCAATGGAAAGAGTTTAAATGGAATAGCTTATAGAGAGGTAATAACAGAATAAACGAATCTATGACCTATAATGCTTTATAGCTGATCAATCGACATGGTATTCAATAATTTAACATATTTTCATTATTGTTACACACATACTATAGGTTGTTGGTATGCTTCAAACGGTAGCAGCTGAAATTATGGAAAATAAGTTTCGATGCTTCCGTTACCGTTGGCGATACATGAAAGCCAGATCATTATGGAGTAAAAAAGATAAAATTATTAAATCAAAATATTTCAAAGAATGGTGCAATGATGTGAAGTATAGGCTTAGTGTTGAGAAATATTGCTACAGGAAGTTGAAGGTATAGCTGATGACACCATTCATTCATAAATTGATATGGAATCTTTTGTGGTGTTAAAGTGTTAGCATCATTGATTGTTATATTCAGAAGCGAGTTAATATTTGAATTAATAATCATTATTTTGATATTCAGGCATGGCAATTTTATACGAAGCGTGCCATAAGAAGGCGTGAAATATTTAGAATTTGCTATTGGCCGTTTCGTGTTTGGAGAAAGTATAGTGATTCTTCTGCCGTTGCAAAAGAAAAGGCTCACTTTTTAGTGCATCGAGTAATGCCAACTTTGTTAACATTACAGGTGAGAAATATTGATTTTAAATCTATTAATTGCATGCAATTATTATAGTTTTTCCTTTACAAAACCACAAAAACTAATTATCTCAAACTGTGCTTAAAATGCTATCATTAAAAAGAAAGTTCTCGTGAAAGTACCTATGTTATTAGGATGTATCCCCGTATGCAACGATTGGTTTTGACAGAAATTGAATTATATCCTAACAAAATTCTTTTGTATTCAACAAGTAGTGAAGTTGTGGAAATTAATAACAATAATTATATAATAAAATTATTTTAGTCAGATGATGATTATATTTATATGATGTTATGTTATATTATGTTATGTTATATTATGTATGATGTTAAGGTTTTTCGAGCTTGGAAGGCCTATTCAATGAAAGAACAAGTCTTAGAAAAAGCTTGTAAACGTTTTCAAGATGATAGAACAATCCGATATGGTGCTATATACTTCTACTGGCTAAAAGATTGGACAAGAAAAAGGAAGAAAAT
Source organism: Epipyxis sp. PR26KG (assembly GCA_015144975.1). NCBI lineage: Eukaryota > Chrysophyceae > Chromulinales > Dinobryaceae > Epipyxis > Epipyxis sp. PR26KG. The sequence continues at coordinate 18,231 of VKHH01006346.1, forward strand.
TAAAAAGGTTTGATTTTAATATTAGTTTTTGCTCTTGCCTTGGAGTTATATTTATTGCATACATGTGCAACTTCATAGGCATGGCAACGAAATGGGAAATCGATGCGAAATGATAAGGTTTATGTTCGACAAATTATTCCATTTGTTGTTTGGAAAACTTATGTTTATTATCGCAAATTGGCTCGTAATAGAGTAAAGGAATATGCAATTGACTTTCGGAACTCATTTTTGAAAGGTTACTACTAATATTATGATAAACTTTATCATATATAATTTATAAAATGATTCATGATAATAATGTGTAATATGTGATATTCCTTCAATACGAGTTGGTGTTTTCCAACTAATAAATTATTTTTAATTAGAAATAACACCGGAAATAAACGAAAAAAACTCGGAAAATGAAACACATTCCGGAGCTTGAGTTTCAAACCTAGGTTTTTCTCGGGGAACCACATTTAGGGGCTATTATACTAAAATTTCACAAAACCCAAGGTTTTGCTGAGTTTTTTTTTCCGTTTATTTTGGGTGTAATAAAATTTCAAAAATTATGTGCTGTATGTCAAGGATATATTATCATATTATAATTTATTAATATGAATAAAAATAACAGAAGTTCCATGCTTACAACTTGTTATATATATTTGGTTGATAGGTAAAGCACCTCTCAAATTAAACGCAAATTCTGAAAAACGAATAAAAATTGCCAAAAAAAACGCAATGGTATTACGTAAGATAGAAGAGGATAAGAATCAAAGACGTGGAAGAAAATCAAGAAAATCAGGTAAGCTCTATCATCATATGCGAAAACTGAGATGCTGGAAGGAATTGAATTTCGTAGATTAATATTTCTATTATTTTCTTATGATTTATATTTCTATTGAATGTAGGTCGTCGTAGTGCTGCTCGCCCGTCAAGTCGTCTGAATGATTATAATTCAGATGATGATAATAGTGAATCATCTACTTCAGTCAGTCGATTATCAAAGTTAGGAGGAGGAGATATGGCGACTGATAAGGCAATAGTTCACTTCAACTGGAAGCAAGACACAACTTTTATCTACGATTTAGAAAGTGAAGATGAAGTAGAAGCCCCACGTACTGTTTCCCCTCCTAAACCTCCAAAAGATACTTTCAGTTTTGGAAATAATGTAAAAGAAAATGATGAGAAAAATAAAGAGGAAGAAATAATTGAAATTAATGTTGATGATAATCGTATGATTATTTTTGCACATGAGGTAATAATATTATGAAATAAGCTTGATTTTGATTTTCATACCATCGTTGATAATATAATCGCTGATGAAACCATGAATTCCTACATACTCTTCCCGTTAATGAATTAAACTATATTATTTATAGTTTTGAGAAGATTTTAAATTATATAATTGCAAAGAATCTAACATAAACCCCCTTGTTGATGTTTTAGGAAAGTGCATTCCCTCTAACTGAAATTAGTGATTTGGACTATATACATCGCTTCAAATCAGAAGCATTACAACCAATCAGAGAGAGAGCAGATTATATTTATGATGAGTTTTATGCCACTGATCAATGGAACTTGTTAGAGGCATCCATGAGATTCCATCGCTTTGGATATAGAGCATTCAATAATCTTCGCTTATATGCTCACAGGTATAACATGATGCCATAACCGCCATAATTCTATGCGATTAAAATACAGAAACTTTGTTCTTTCGATTGAAAGTATAAATTACATCCAATCATAAATTAACTGTCATTTTCACAAGATTTATTATTATTAACTGTATATTGCCTCACCATGTATTGATATTATTATAATAATTTATGATTTAATAGAAAAGCACAAAGTCGAAGAATGGTGGAAAGAAGAATTAAAAACTTAAAAATAAAAATCTTTGGTGTGTTTGTGGATTTGTACATGAATGGTACACGTCGAACTACTGTCAATTATGCATCAGCAGCAGGTGTAATCTATGTTTTTATCTGCATTAAGTTTTTTTGTTATTTTTTTCTGCTGTCTTTTCACATTAGATCAAGTGACTGGTCAATTGCGATTACATCATTTATCTCAAATCGCGAGACGCAGAAAAGGTAAAAACAGATAATAATAATACTCATATATTATTTTAATATTTTCATTATATTATTATTATCATTATGAATAATTATATCATAATTTTGTTATTAATTATCAATAATAACCATACTACTGATACTAATAATGATTTTCTCACTTAATAGAATTCGATTTAATATTCCATAATAATAACTATGATTATTATTATGATCATATGATAATATGATGATAATTCGTAATCACTGTTTTTCAAAATGATTAAGAGGGGCTCACCTAATTGGGAAATCTTATTAGTCTAGATCAGAACCCGAAACTAATAATATTTTGGTACCTGATTATGCCATCTACTGATGATGATTATGAATTATTATCATTTAATCATCAAACTATAGTTATTATCATTCTTTTATTACTATTTTATCTTCTTCATAAAAAATGCATAAAATGAAAAATATTATTATTATTATTAAAACTATTATTCTTAATTTGATACTTCTGCATGTTATGGATTATACTCTCCATAGAGTCCCTAACAGCTACATTAAACTCATTTTTGCTGCCTCGTTGGCAGTATCTGCAACCTTATTTCTGTTTTTATCTATTGCTGCTATTTTCATGTATTGGTGGTAATCAT
>VKHH01006347.1:0-20911 GCA_015144975.1 Epipyxis sp. PR26KG
TTATTATTATTATTGTTATTATTATTATTATTATTATTATTATTATTATTATTATTATTATTATTATTATTATTAATGATAATTCTTAATAATAATTATCATTATAACAATATTAATGATAAAATATTAATGATAATGGCAATGATTCTAATATGATGTTTGTGTTTTTATGATAATTGTATTATGATATAGGGAAATCAGAAGCCGAATAATCCACTTGTGTCAACAGAGGTTATGGTGGAGGATGAGAATAGCATGCGTCTCAAGCTTTGTTTGTATCTGGAATCATTATTCGCTGCTATGGAAATAGGATCAGCTCTATAATAACCGTTTTTATTATCAACTTTATTATTTTTATATTATTTATTTTATTGTTAATTATTGGCAAAGATTGTTTTTCTTTGTTCATATTAATTGATTAATAAACCTTCTGCTCTCATTCTAATATTGTCGCTTCCCTTCTCACAAGAGGTCTAAAATCTTAATCTATGATCTCTCCAGCTGGGTTCAAACCCGAGATATCTCTTTATATCCGTTGAGAAAAGAAGGCGGCTCCAGTAATCTTTTTTCACAAGACATTAATAATCATTTTTGCTGGTGGTAGCCAGGGAGGGTAGTATTGACATGATTTTAAAATCTGAAATAATGTGATATCATAGATCAGGGATGAGATGTTGGGATATATGATTATGTATTTCCTTTTTTTACTGATATTTTGGACTCATTCTTTAGATTTAAAAATCAAATTTACACAAGCTTGTCTATACTTTTATTATAAGCTTGTCTAATTATGCTTGTCTAATACTATTTTAATAGTATTTTTAAAGTCGATTTGATATGTTAAAGTTCATTAAGAGCTATTAAAGAGTTATAAACATATGAATAAAGGCCGGGTTATTTTTCAAAATATCCCGCTTCAAATAAACTACCATAACTTTAATCCATTTTTTACATTTGCAATTCTATTACTATAATTCTTTTGTTATTATTAATTATATAAATATTTGGTAAAAATAAATAACTCGTGTAAAATATAATTAGAAAAACTTCACTACAGTTATGATATACGTTTCCTCGTTATTTTTATGTGTATCATAACGTAAAACAAGTATCATAACTGTAGATTAATGTATGCTACTTAATGAATCCAACCCTACCGTGGAAGAGATAAAACAAAACTCATATGCCGCATATGGAATTGCCTTTGACAAAACAACAAAATAATTGTAACAAAATTAATTAACTAATTAATGATTCCTTTTGATTTATATCATTTACATTAAACATCATACTTGGCATACATGACATACCTGGTATATGGCATAGTAGTAGTTGTGGTGTATTAGGGCATGTGAACATATCATACATATTTTATAATATAATCATTTTCAAAATTTATATAATAAATCATATCATTCCAATACATGCACGGTAAGGGAATGTACGTTATGTTATGATATGGAGAGTATATGTGAGGCAAGGTGGAATAACATAGATAATAATCATGATATGAATCAAGCCACTTCATCTAAATCGTTGCATATTTTTCTAGAAAAAAATAATATAAAATAATATTAATATATTATTTTTGATAATTGAAAAAAATATTTTTGATTAAATATAATCATTATAAAATATTTTTAACGTAATACGGTAATTGATATATTTATTTTTACCTGTAATGCTTCCACGAATTCTTTCCTTTTGCTAACTCTATACAGCTTCGTTTTGTCTGCTTTACTAGCTGATCCTAAAAAGAATAAAGTCACCAATTCCGGATCTTTTTTTCGAAACGTCATTTTCACCAGCTATAAACATAAACATGATAGAGTGAAGATAGAGTGAAGGGACAGAAGAGAAAATCATAAAATAATAATCAAAATAATAATAATAATATAAGTGTATGTCCTATGGTGAGTAAACATGAGAGTCCTCAAAACAGTTGTAACTTTTCCCTTCATAATTATGGTGAATTTGATTTTTCTTTGATAATTCATGGAATAATAACTTATTTTACAATAATATCATCCCATTTGCAATCAAACATACTTTTCTTTTGAATAATTCTAAGTATTTTTTAATGACTTGCGATTCGTTTTATAATCATAATCATAATACAATATGTTTGTTATTATTTTCTTCAAAAAAATTATTATCATTCTAATTGCTATTATAAAAAATAAACAAAAACTTACTTCCGTCAAATGATGATTTGATTTCACTACAGCCGATGATCCAACCCCTTCCCCATTCGAATCTAAGACAAGGAATCTTTCTTTTGAAACAACTAAAAATCGATGAACTTGGATGTATCTCTTCACACTGTCTGACTCCTTGTCACTCGCTAAACTGATGCCTATGCCATTATTATAATTATCATTTGAGGAGTCGATCTCTTTATATTTGATTGCTGGAAATAATATCGCTCCAGGCAACTCGGTTCGATTTATGGTAATCGAATCACCTATTCAACAAAATAACCACAACAACCAGGAAGACAATCATAAGAATTCATAATATATACATTTTATAAATTAGAGTTCATGTTAAGAAATTGTTTTTGCTGGCATTGAAAAACAATGAATAATATTATTATAATTATTATAATTATTATATAATATATATACACATTATTTATAAAGATAATAATAATAAAAAAATGATAATAATAATAGTTTGAGAATAAAATGATAATAATTCGTAATCATCATCCCTAATCAGGAAAGAAAAAAATGTTAGTTTCGGGCTCTGATCTAAACTAAATTAATAGTTTCCCAATTAATAATAACTATGTTATAATAACAATAATAATAACAATAATAATAATAATACTTTATTTTAGATTTACATTCCATTTATTTTATACGATTTTTGTGCTTTTGAATTCCATAATAAATTAAATGGAATTAATATACTTATTCTTATATATTCTTCATTATTTCAAATTAACGAAGAGTTAGTTTCAAGGAAGTCTACAAAGTCATGATTTTACATCAGTTGTAGTGGATTATCGAGTATATTTGAAGGAAATTAAGAAATGAATGTATCATACAAGTGCCTGAAGATAAGGTCAGTAGATTTGAAGCTAGATTTAGATATCCTGATGAGCTTTGAGCTTACTTTTAGACTGAGGGAAAATATACCGACCCCAACCATAACTAATGAGGATATCTAAATCATGCTAACCTACAGGAGCTTGCATTATTTATTAATCTATTGTTCACTGCAATTATATTCGATAATCTGTTACAGCTAGTCAACTTCTCTGAAACGAACTTAAATTAATTTGATTATTATTTTTATTTGAAATAATTATGTGAAAAATATTCTTCATATTTTTGAAAAAATGAAGAATACTTTTGTCCATGTTATGATAAAAGGATGATACATAAACACGCTATTAAAATAATAATATACCTTTTGTTAGTCCTGCCATTTTATGTAAGGCGAGGGCTTGTGCTTTTTCGACTTCAGTTTTTGAAATGTTGATAGTTGTGGTATCTTCAATCACCATTTCTTTAGGACCCATCCCATCATCATATGGCTCGTCAATAATAAATCCATTTTCAGGCTGTTTATTAGCATTATTATTTTTTTGTGTTGATTTTGGATGTGATTTATCATCATTAATAACAGGTGACTGCGGTTGAGGTTGCTGAGTGACAGCAAGAACCGATTTCCCAAAAATGCCAATTGATTTTGTGAATCCTGATAATAATTGTTTGGCTGTTTCTTGCACTGCAGGCGCTTGTTGAGAGGTTGTTTGTGGCTGCTTATCGCGATTAATTGCAAATATATTAGTAAGCGGATTGTTGTTGGAGGAAGTGGGAAACACATGAGATGTGAATGAAGAGGACGGAATGCCTAAGATTGAATCAAGAAGAGCTCTATCTACATCGACTAATGCTCCAGAAACGCTTAGATGAGAATCCATCCGATGCAAATACTTCACAGCACTCACAAAACCACCTTCTAGAACACTATAAATAAACAAATGAATTCATTTTAGATATAGATAATATCATAATAAAACTAATTTTTGTGATATTTTTGAGTAACAATCAAAGAATGAAGTACATTTGGTTATCCATGCTGTTAAATACTAATGTCGATATAGTCACCTAATATGTTTAAATGATCGCTTTAAAAAGTACATGGCGACTGCATTGAGTCTTGCTGTTTGTTCATTAATTGCATGAGATAATTCCATACTTCCTTTCGTCTTAAATTGTTTTTTGTTAGGGTACTTGTTTTTATAATACCAATCATAATAAGCTTTACCAGATCCTAATACAACATGAAATTATGATGATTAGTTCACATATTTAATTGTACATTTATTTGATTAAATAATTCAATGATATTCAAAATATTTGAATTCATTAGTAAAGGTCACTATATCATAGTCATAATATTATCTTATATTTATCTTAATGAGAGGTGTTCAAATAACATCATCGAATCGATTTGAATGATCAGCTCAGCAAGTGATATCCCTTCTAAATGAATAATCGTGCATGACATTTCATGAATTCATTTTTTTAAATCAAATAATAACGCTTTGAAAAATATTCTCAAAATTAAAAATGATAGCTTCTATCATACAAGACATAGGTGTATATGTGATTGGTATTACCGATAAGACAGATATGCACGGTGGATGACAATGGTTCAATCACTTGCAATAATTTCGTCAGTTCTTCTGTATCTGTTAGAATAATTGGATCCATGGAATAGGCTTTCGGAAACAAACCAAGTTGTTTTTCTGTTTCTGTTCGACAATCGATTCCGAAATAAAACGGTTTTTCAGAAAATGATGATCTGTTTTCAGTAAGAAAGCACGTATCAGGAGCATCATCATGGTCATTAGTTGAATTGTTCATTAAATTAGAATTATTAACAATCGAATCAAGGAAGATAGAAGAAATATCCTTTGAAACGGTAGGACGACGACGGTTTGAACAGATGCAGGGAATGACCTAAACAATAATAAGATGGTTTTAAATGATATCATGAACTAAATAAATAATAGAACATTATAGTTTGAATAAAATAATGTGAAAAGTGGAAATATTTGAAAATGAAATTATTTTTAAAATCCATATATCGATTTTATACATATAAATTCATAGGATTTAAGTCTAAATAGGATTTCTTTATAGTTAGTGTCTGCTGGATTTTGGTTACTTACCTCCGCTGGGTCAGACCATAGGCAAATTTCATTGCTAATTAATTTTCGATCATGAAGCCATTCTTGCTGAGCTGACTCATCTCCAGTTTGAGTCGAGTCAGTATTCAAATCTTTCTGAAATTGTAAACTTAACTTTTTAAACTTATCCATCAAGTTATTTTTACCAAATAAGAATATGTTAGAAGCATTGCTATTATTATTAGTCTCTTCATTGGTATTGCTATTATTTGTGTTATTCTTGTTATTATTAGAATCTTTCAATGATTTTTTGTTCCCAATCGAATGAAATGGGTCGTAATCCTCTTCGTCCTCATCATTGTAAATGTTTTCATCGTCTTCATCATCCTCCGGATCACTTGCTACGTCTAAATACGAAAAATATTTTATTATTATTATTATTATTATTATTTTATTATTATTTGACCTTGAAATGGTGATTGCTCATCATCTGGTTCATATTCTTGGCCATGTACTGGCTGGTCTAAGACAGAAGTAGAACTATTCTTTTGATCGATCGCAACTAAAGTAGAACTAGATGCCCATTCTTCCGTTTGATCTAAAGCATCTCGAAAAGCTTGAGGTGTTGTTAATAAAATATCTGAAATGTAAGCGAAATATACATTATATTATTCTATTAAATCATAATTAATATGATGATATGATGATGATGAAAAATAAACTATTATTACCTGCTGTTGAATGAATCCATCCTTTAACAAATACTTTCCAATCAAATATTATGTCTTTTTCTTCTATTATTTGCAAAGGTATACTTTTGAACCAATCCGAAGAATTCATCGCAACTTCAGCAAACCATTTTTCAATCGCAACACCAGTCATTTTCAACAACGATGATGAAAATATTTCAAGTAATGAAGAAACAAAAAAGATTCCTGGGAAGCAAAAGAATTTTAATGTTGATTAAAAGAAATAGTAAATAAAATAATGCAGATTCATCATCAAAATATCAATTACAGGAAATTTACCTGCATATCGTTCTCGATTAATGATAGCCCAATCTAACATCGCTACGACATGATTAGGTGGCACCGAGCCAGTAAAGAGACCAGTTATCCAATGAGTAGGAATACATCCAGATTCTATTTGGTTTCGGTTTGGCGGTGCAGAAGATATAATATTATTTTGTGTTGCTTCATTAGTACCATTCGAGAGACTATCAGTAGTAGTGCTATTTGGTGATGTAGTGCCAAGTTCAACCCCATATTGCTTCTCTAATTCGTCAAGTTCAAGGTTTGTACGAAGATTATTTGATATTTTTGATTCCTATCGAAATAATATATCATTTTTGATTATGTGGATTATATAATAATAATTATTATATTAACGAATGCTTATTAAATAAAATATAGCTTGAAAATGATAAGAAAATAATGTCAATTATGATTTTTGAATTGTATTATTATTTCGATATTACCTGTTGAAGAGTTAAAGGTTTTGTGGGGAGTTCCCAACCAGGCAAAACTCTATCTAAATGCTGAACTAAAGTCGGTGAGTGATATGTTACTAGCCAATGGAGAGCTTTGTGCGCAGATTGGGTTGCACGATAAGTAGAGGAAGGCTATGAATAATAATATGAAATGGCGATATTAATAAATGATAAAAGGGTTTCAAGTCGAAAAATAATTAAGAAACCTTCAAATAATTAATTAACAATTACCTTCAAATTTAGCATAGGAATAAAGTTGGTAACCAATGAATAGAAACTAGCTGAAATTACTCCTTTCTGTGCACGTTTTGTTGTTGATGTCATAAGCGGGGCGATGAGTTTAGTTAATAATGATGAATAATCTAAATTACGTCTAAGGAAATACAAAACTAACACATCATTCATATCTGATACGATTTGATCAATGTTAAGCTGATTGCGATAAGATAAGCTATTGACTAGTGTTTGACAGTCATTAATAAGCTCAGTTTGATTAATGGATTTCTCACTATTATTACTATTATTCAGGGAAGATGCTTTAAAAGAATTTGCTTCTTCATCAATTTCAAAGGAGCCGGTCAATAGCAAAGACCATATTTGACAACGATACGACGATGGTATATAACCGCACTTCAACAATAAGAGCTTGAGTTGAGATATATCTGGAAAACTGGATTTAACAATTTTCTCAATCATTTGCAACGTACTTATCTCGGCTGCATCTTGACTTACGCTGTTATTCATTAATATTGATGAACTATGGGCATTAATTTCATTTGTTTTATTGTTTTCTTCTGGTAAAGTCTTATTATCGCCAAATACCTCATCAAAAAAGTTATCAATTGAAGTAATTGAATCAGTCGGTTGATTATAAGTAGCACTGCTTATCATTTCGTTGGAAGATATTGGAGGATTATAGTTATTGGTTACTGCGGAAGGAGATGAGCCTTCATCCAACCACGATAAAAAATCATCATGATCGGTTATTGCGGAGGAAATTTCTTTCTTTTCATAAACAGTTGAAAAAATAGTATTCTTTTCTTTCAATGGGTCATTCACAACAGTAAATAAATCATTTTCAATATCTTGAGCAGTTTTCAACACTGTCACACTATCTACCGCATCAAAAATATCATCTAAGTCATCTTTAGTCACTAAATCAGAGTTTTTATCCGTATTGTTAGTGATTGTTGTTGAAGTTTTAGGAGTCGTAACACTATTTATTGTATTCTCAACATTTTTATTGGGATCTTTGTCCTGATCCGATACACTTAATTCATCCAAGAAATCCAAAGAGTCATCCATGGTTGCAATTGTATTTATTGATTACCAATTAACTTTATACTTGATAATAAAATATATGACAAACATACAATTACCGGCATTTATTTATTTTTGCATACCGTTTTATAACGGCTCTTAAGTTATCCAAAATTATTATTATTCAATTATTTTATTGTAATTCATTCATTGATTTGTGAGAATATCTTAAATTAGTAATATAAAAAATAGGGACCAACAAAAATGATAATATTTTATTCAAAAATCATCAACTTATCGAGTCTATTTACTCGAATGCAGTCGTATCAATGTATCAATTATCGATTCTTTATTCATCCATATTTTCATTCAATTATTTCATTCATTCATTCATATTCATTCATTCATTCATTCATTCATTCATTTTCAAATTCAAATCTCTGACTTTTTATATTAATTAAACTTCCTCCAGAAGTACACTATTGTACTTACTGTAACTATTGTTAATTTCTTAACTATCAAGTGCGAAAAGATGTGGAATGTATTTGATATCAAAAAATTTAATATTAGTAAACGTATATTTTCAAATGGTTGGAGCTGTCATCCACAAACTGGAAGGAGTACTGGTATGTTGTAAAGTTGTAAAATGCTGATCTTGTACTTAATAATATACAGTAATTATACGCTTTTGTGCAGTATAGTGTTTCATTTTAAAATTATTTCATATAATGCACAGTAATTCTTCATCCACGTTTTGTAAATAGATTCCAACGACACTTTTGATCAGTATATTGACAAAAGTAATAGCAATGAAATTGATGGAACATCCACTACAACAAATGTTTTAGCATATTTTAAATCAAATCTTTGCCTTTCTCACTTTTATGAGCTTCGTTCTGTGACTTTAATGCATTTAAAAGATAAAAGTGAAGAAGGATATATAAATTGGAATCCCAATACTATATTCATTGTGAAAATCGCAGCAGAAAATATTAGAAAATACACTAAATCAAAAAGATATCAGATTAATATGAATGAAAGAAATTTAATATATGTATTAAATTCATTCAAATTTGTCAAGTTGGTTTATTTACACTTTACAACGCTTTTAAATGAAAAGATTGATATTTACAGTGAAGTTCATATCGATTATATTCATAAATATTTTGATAGAATGTGTAATAGTTCAAATTCTTGTCATTATGATGATTTTACTCTTCATCCTGACTATTGGAAGAATCTTGGTTTCATAGGGACTGATGTCATTTCAGAATTTCATCCTACTGGTGTGTTAGGATTATATCAATTGCTGTATTTCAGCCAACATCGACATAAAAGAGCTCACTTAATTTTATCTAAATCTACTTCTTCCTATAAATCATTTCCATTTTCTTACATTGGTTTATCAATTACAATGATAATAATGGATATGTTTAACGATTTACAATTGCACAGGCCTTTGATGCTTTATTTTGAAAAAAATCATCCGGAAGATGACAAGTTTATTAATAACTATATTGATTCTAATTATGAAATAAATATCAATCATAATGAGCTTGAGTCTGCTCATGAAATGATACATGATATTTATTGCGATTTATTTGAGCAATTTTTTCTATTGTGGCAAACTGAAAACTATAATAATAGTTTTAAAAATGATAACAATAATAATAATAATAATAATAATAATAATAATAATAATAATGATAATAATAATAATGATAATAATAATAATAATAATAATAATAATAATAATAATAATAATAATAATAATAATAATAATAATAATAATAATAATAACAAAAATAATAATAATAATAATAATAATAATAATAATAATGAAGATATCCTTGGAATGAGATTAAATCAAACACTAGAGAAATTGAAGATATTTTCTATGATTAAATATACTCCTATTTGAGGAATAGGCTTTAAAATTAGCGATGACAATTAGTTAGCATTTTCAATTTACACGTTTTTCGTTTTTTAATCTTTTTTTGTAGTTTCATTTTCGAAGTAAAGTAGTTCTTTTTCATGTGCGATTGGTGTGATTTATCTTCTTACCATATATTCCTTGAAAAATAGAATAATGAGCTTTTTAACTCAATCATTTTTTAACACAATTGTGATGTTATAATTTTAAATGATAAAAAATAAAATATCCATTTTTCAGAAAGTATTCTAATTCATTATCAATTTAAATGACATGTTATACAAATTTCTGGGAATTAAAAAAAAATCGTAATAATTTTCTTATTTGAGATTTTGATCATTCAAAATATTTTTTCCAACAGCAAATTTTTATATTCTGTAATTATATAGTTGCTATTTTGCAAAAAGAAAAGCTATATTATTTACCAAGATTAGAATAATCAAATATAAGGACATTTCCATCTTCATTTGTTGTGACAATTTTCCCATTCAAACAATTAATACTTCTAACTGCACCTCTTTCACTTGATTTAATTCCATATTGAAGACATCTATCAGCTGATTCCAATTCAGCAGATAATAAATTATAACAGAATAAATTACCAACACCATCCCCTGAAAATAACACTTCATCACCTATCGTACATAATGAATAAACACCATTTTGATGATGACTCCATTTATTGACAATTCGAAATGACATTCTTGAATCTAATAAAACAATCGAACTGTCCTCTGGACTCCCACTCGATGTTATAACATAACCAGGTACTTGACTGACTCCACGTGAACCAATTGTAGTTAAACAAGAAATAGATGATCCAATAGCTTTTTGTTGAGTTGAAGAAGAAGAAGAAGAAGAACTGTTATTATTTTTAACTATTTCAGATGAATTATTTAATTTATTATGATTATTTCTACTTCCAACAGATGATGATGTGTTTTTATTCAAGCGATTACTATTATTTGATTGAATAACATCTTTATTATTTTCAAACCTTACGTGAGAAGGTATTTTATGAACTAATCCAGCTGAAGTCCTTGGATCCCATACCTTTACATAGCCATCTGTTCCACACGAAATAAACATATGATTATTACTTTCTTCATCATTATTATCATTGAAGCATTCTAATGCAGTAATTGGACCAGGATGAGCTCTGAAGCGATGGAGTAATCTATGCATTGTCAAATCCCATACTAAAACAGCACCACTCTTATCTCCTGAAACAAGATTATTACCATTATATGAGCATTCCGTGATAGCCTCATTGCGATGACCATCTAACTGATGTTCTGGAGTAAAACTACTTGCTAATGATTCATTATTAGTTTTAGTTGAGCGCGACACCAGCTGACCATGATTATTTTTATTTACAGTAACAGAAGATTGAATTGAAGATGGCTTTACATGGGAGACTTCATTTCGCTGAGGTTCATAACTTCTATGGCTCGATTCATTGAATTTCCAAATCGATATTTTTCCATCATAGCTACATGATATGGCAGCATTATATCTGTTATCTGTAAGCACTTTTGATATAGGGAACTCAGACGCATTGCTCAAATCAATGCATTGCTTACGATTAGATTCAGACCACAGACATAGTTTGCCATCCATCCCACCAGATATGACTCGCCCATCTAACATATGAGATACAGTTGTGACCCAATCGGAATGTCCATAACTATGTGTATGTAAGAACAATAATGTAAGTTAAAAATGAAAATAAAACGTAAAAGTTATTGTATGCTTTGATGCACCAAATGAGGTCTTGTTATAGTTCATACGTTCATATACTAACCCTTTTGAATACATTACAATAGGTGATTTCGATGGATCGTTAACATTAATTGAATAAAGAGCGTGATCTGAACCACCAACAATCACTTCATTCCTCATATTAGATGACGAACATATCAAAAGACGATCACTGAGGTTAATACTTCGACCATATTCATTCAAATTGGAATCATTTGATGGTGGATATAAATACATTGCAGGAGGTGATCTAGGTGCATTATTAGTTCGGCAAATGCTCCATGATGAAGTTACATTCTTTTCTTCCATTGCAAATTTGTTACAAGTATGTACTGTAAGAATGTAAGGCTTATTTGGATAACTATAACTAATATAAATTAATATAAAAGTTAAAAAAGAAGCGGGTAAGTTATTATTAAAATACCGGTATTATTACAACTAGGAACGTCGAACCAGGAACTACACGTCAACTCCTGTAGAAGTAAAATTTTAAATTCATATTTTACACTTGTTATTGCTATGATTCTCTTGTAACTACTATTCATTAAATTTTAACTTTCAAATTGTAAATTGGATATTCTTCTGCGATTTCATCCATTCATTTATTATATTTGATGTGAATATTCGAGGAATATTTTTAAAATGCTCCTAATAATTGCAGGCTATATGGCTATATCGTATTGCATGAATGAATGAATGAATGAATGAAGTCAAATTTGAAACACGAAAAAAATACATATTTAAAAGAGTTCTTTTCTGAAATCCGCCGTTAACTTCTTTGCAATGTGTATTCCGATCATGAGTAAAAATTGAAATAGTAGCTTTCGTACATACATTTTAATTTTTTCATATATTATTTGTGATAATGTTACCGTATTTAAGTAAGTAAGTAGTTAGTATGAAGTGTAAAGGATACGAAGACGGCAATTCTATTATAGTTGTATCAGTAAGTGGTGAGTGAGTTTTTATTAATTAAAATTCAAATTGTCCATCCTCTAGCATCATTTCGATTAAAAATATATTTCCACTTAATCTGCTTTGGTTTTATGGGAAGGATTAGGACAATATATCAGAGTATATATATAGTTATAATTGACTAAAATAAATAATTGATGGAATAATTATAGAATATTTTTTGTTATCCTCCATAATTAGCTATTTACATATGAGTTGTGTCAATTGAGTAATAAATATGGTTATATTCAATTAGCTTGGAAAGCCCTCGAAGGGGATATGCAGATGCAGATTGGTATAGTTATATTTAATTAATTAAAGGGTTATCATTACAAGCAAAATATCTATAATTATATCATTCACAGTGGCAGGGGGATTTTTTAAGCATAAAATGATAAGCATGTTTGGAAATACAGTATTAAAAACATATTATCATTCATCACTAGCAGGATCAGAAAATGAACTTATTGATAAGGTTGGGAGACAAGAATCATTCGTTGAAACACGAAGTAATCCTGCAGATTCAAAATTGTTAATACCATTAAAACTGTTTAAGGAAGCTCTATTTGACTTCAATCGACCATTTATGGTAAGGTAAAGCCAAACCACATACATACTAATTATTGGGATGAGAGAAATAAATAAAATCCAAGATGAATACCATCGTGCTGTTTTGAAAGAATCAGCAGAACTATAAAGTAAATGAAGAGAGTAAATTTCATTTCAAATTACGATGTTTCGTGAATGAAATGAATGATTGTAAAAATATATAGGGAACTTAAACACGTAATGATGTATTATTATAATCTAAGCGCATAAATTTAAAAAATTCTAAAAAGATATTTTGATAACTTATAATTTTTCTCACCTGTCAAGCATATGTTGCGGTGCATCGAAATCATGCACAAAAAAATCACCAAATGCCCACACAGAATTACCAATCACCCAAAGTAAAACAACTAAGAAATGAACTGTATCAACTGTTGAGTCCTAATATAAAAAGCGAATGAGAATCGAGAAAATTAAACTTCATGATTATTAGAGTAACATTAATTATTCGATCATACACAAAGTTCCATCTAACAGCTTATAGAAACATAATTTTTAGACTTAACATAAACTATCATCATCATTTTTCAATTAAATTAAAAATTATGGAAACTATTTCAGCTTCTTACCTCCACATTAACAGCGGTCGCTGATATAAATAAAAAATCTGCTGCAATAATAATGGTTGGAACAAGACATAATAACCATAATTGCAAGTTATTAATATTCCATGCTAAATCTTTTGCAATCCAGAACAACATGTGCAGATTTTCGTATTGTCTGAAATTTTTTAAACATGGCAACCTTGATTTCAGTTGTCCATCATCATATTCCATTAAAGATAAAATGTTTTCAGGTAAAGCATTCGTTGGAATTATGACTAGATAATAAAATAATTGCCATATTAAAGCTACTTGAAGCACTATGGACGATCCGTAAGTATGTTGTTGACTTATTGGTGGAGCATTTGGATATTTGTAATCATGTGCTTCGCCAACCATCCACCTAATGTAATATATTACAAATAAAGTATAATCACATAAAAATCATTGTTATCATCAAATATTATGTGTCATCTCGTTTACAGAAAGCAAGTCTTCCTAAAGGTAGTAAAAGCAATCTTTCATTGATATTATTATCCAAATAGTTTAATCATCCTTTCCAGTAAGTCTTACCAAAAATTAGCAAACAGCCAAAAGAATAAACCGACAAAGTGCCATATTTCATGCCAATTCAAGGTTCGTATTGCATGACGAAGTATTAAAATAGACCACAGCAGAGTTGACAATCCAATACAAACAGAAAAAGATATCCATCCTTGCATCCAAGCTAAATCTTTAAATATCCAAAAATATGCATGTGAATACTCTGCTCCAATAACAGAAAAAAACCAGCTGCATGTGAGAGGAGTTGAAAAGCCATATTTTCGATTATTATTTTCACGTCTCATGACTTAAGCAATGAATTGATCCATAATAATAGGGATTTCTTGTACTCACTCTACTCAATAATAATACTGTAATTTCTCTATAAATATTGATGATCAATTATTTATTTGTAGAGACTATGAGATAATTAAGGCTTTGTTTAAAGTCGTTAATATGTTAATCTGTATACTCTACATAAGTGTAATGTGTTATTGTGTAATGTTGTAATGTAATGTTGTAATTGTTTGAGTCTTGTTGCTCATCTCTCAATAACGGCAATACTCACTCAATACCTTCATTTTCCTTAATAAGCATTTCCAATTTCCACCGATGTTATCATCATTATTAGTCAAAGATAGCAGTCAGTACCGTAAAACAAATTTCATTCATTCATTCAATTGAATTTAGATTTTTTTTTACACTTTTATTGCTTATTAATTATTATTAATAATAAAGGAAGCATTCCTTAAAAGGAAAATTACAAAACAATTCTTTGACTAGATCGGTAAGTTTATTTTCCTATATATATATTATATACAGTATATAGTATATATTACAGTATATGTACGGTATATAGGTATATACGTATCTATGATCTATGATATATGATAAAGTTATATGATCTTCAATTTTTCAAGTTTTTTAACATTATTATAACCAGTATATATATACTTACTGTATGTCGTTGGCTTTAACGCCTAAACGATATGATATTATGTAATATATTATACCTTGTTTGGTTGTTTGGTTATCGATTTTCGTTTTTTAGTGCAATTATTTTGGTGATGAGGAAATAATACAATACAAGCATCGTAGTATATTAGTAAGGTGTAAGTTGTTAGAGTTTGGACAATTTTTAATCATATGGAAAATATTAACAAGCGTAATGCAGGAGTTTCCGCTACATCCCGAAGAAATATCACTGCAAAATTAACTAATAATAAAACGAAATCAAATGGGATTCCTCCAGTCATTAGATACTACTGCTCGTTTCAAAACACAATTGCCGATGTTCTTGCTGCACGAGGATGGAAAGAAGTGGATGAAAATGAACAATGGGACTTTGTATGGGCTGATCGTGAGTGGATATATGCAGCTTTCGATAAGATGCACTTGGAAAGTTGGCAAAGAATTAATCATTATCGGAATGGTAGAGAATTATGCAGAAAAGATTTAATGGCTAAAAATATGAAAAAGAGGCGAAGAGCCTTAGAAAAAGAAGGTATTATTAGTTATAGTTTTGTATGTTCGTAGTATATTTAATATTGAAGCTGAATTATACAGGTCGGTTGGAAGAAGCGGCTGCTTATGACTTCATTCCCACAACATTTGTCTTGCCTAGAGAGTATTCCATGTTTGTTGAAGAATTTAAGAAGGTTGGTGGTGTTTGGATTATGAAACCAATTGGTAGTGCACAAGGCAAAGGTATTTATTTTATTCGGATAAAGCAGATATTTGAATTATTTCAGTGTTCGCCTATTTTCACAGGATTAATTATAACATTTTACACTATCTTTTCCATGTGATTCGTAAAATAATTCAGACACTAATGTCACTTTATACTTCAACTATAATAGGTATATTTTTATTCACCCGACTAAGTGAAATAAGTGAATGGAAAACAGATTATAAAGCTTATCGACCAGGACCAACTGCTCCTAAAGGTGGAAATACTGCTGGAGGGGATGACAAACAAGATGTTGAAGCATATGTAGTTCAAAGATATTTGCAATATCCTTTACTAATAGGTGGAAAGAAGTTCGATATGAGATTATATGCTCTTGTAACATGTTTTTCACCTTTAAAGGTATGCCATCATGTCACCTGTTGTAAATCATAACAATACGCTTAATATACACTCAAAAAGTTAATTAATCATTATAATTATTATATTATTTATAAGAATGTTACATTTTTTGTAAGGTTTATCAATATCGTCGTGGATTTGCTCGATTTACAAATTCTCGATATTCTTCTGATATTCAAGATATTTATAATGGATTTGTCCATTTGACCAATGTTGCCATTCAAAAGACTGCTGAGAATTATGATGAAAGGACAGGTGGGAAAATGGAATTACAAGGATTAAAATTATATTTAATGAGTAAATATGGTGTGGAAAGAATTGATGCATTATTTTGGGAAATACAATTGATTATTTTAAGGGCTTTATTAGCTGTACAACAAGTTATGATAAGTGATCGACATTGCTTTGAGCTATACGGTAAGCTAATAAGGATACAAAACTTTATAATTTCTTTTGAGTTGATTAGTCTATTAATTATTGCCATTTTTTATGTTTTTATATTACTATTATTTTTTGTATATATTATATTTATCATGATAAATAAAATAATTATTTTTATTATTTCAATTAAAAGAAAATCTCACAAAAATTACCAGCAGGTTTTATTTTTTATTAATATAATATTAGGATATGATATTATTATTGATCAAGATTTAAAACCATGGCTTTTAGAAGTGAATGCTTCCCCTTCATTAACTGCCAATACCCGAGAGGATTATTTGATGAAAACAGAAATGTTACATGGGATGTTAGATGTAGTTGATATGGAGCAACTACTACAAGGTAAATAAATATATAATAAAACTTAAAATTTATAATAATTATTAATTATTATATATAATTATATTATATATGGTTTAATATGATATTTTGGATACTTTATCATATAAACAGTTACAATAAAATTGAACAATAAAGTATGATTTTTGTATTATTTAATAATTTGATTTCAAATCTTTTTGTATAAATCATATCAAATCCTAATGTCATTTTAATTATTAATTAGAAGTATTATTACTATATTTTTATACCATTTCTAAGTGAATGAAAAATATATTGATTGAATTTTTCTTGTTACAAAAAAATAATTTCTTATCATTTCTATAATAATAATTAATAACATCACACATAATAATTGTTTTTTTATGAAAATAATATTTTATTCCATTTTTAATGTTGATTACTCTTTCATAACGTCATGTGTAATAATTAATTAATGTACATTAGGTGATGAAGAGCATGTTTCAGGTTGGGATATGGTGTATGATAATGGATTTATTGAGATTGATCCGGATCAATGTGGTTATACTACATTTCTTGGTTCATCTGTACCAGAACAGGTCGAAGAAGAAGAAGAAAATAATTGAATTATTTTATTATAATATTTTTTATTTTTTTTGTGATTTTTAATAAAAATATATTCTCAATTACATCTAAATCGTCTCATTTAAACAATTATTATTTTCATTTTACTAATAGCCATAATCTTATATTATAAATCTTATTTATTATTTTTTAATTTTCATTCAATTTATTTGTGAATGAAATAATCGAGAGTTGCCGACTGGATAGATTTTAAATACTTTTAAAAAAATACTTTTACTTTATGATAATAATAATGATAAAAATCATCAGCATGCTACATTATATGGAAAGTTCAAGTAAAAAAGGAGTAAAAAGTAAAATAAAAACTGAAAAAATATCTTGTAAAGTATCCAGGATATATTATTTCATATATTTTTATTTCTAATATTTCAATCAATTGTAGTATTGGTATTGTATCAAGACGTAATCAAGAGTTAATATGCACTTTCACGAAATTTTGTCTCGTTATTATTGTCGAATGTGAAAACCGTTTTTTTCGAGTTTGGTCGAGTTTTTTTTCACATTGGACAATAATAACGAGACAAAATTAAGTGAAATGGATATTAACTCAGGTTATTTTTTGATAATTTTTATTAGAGTTATATCACCTATCGCATAACCCTTGGTTATGATGTATAACTTGCCTTCAAAAAAATAACCTTTATTATGATTGATAAAAACTTGAATTACATAATCATAGATAAGATTTTTAAGATTTAAAATTAATTATAATAAATAATAATATTATTAATTTTAAATAAAAATAGTTTTTCATTCTCCAATTAATCACTAATGACTAGAATATAATGATGAATTCAAAAACACAGCTACTTGAGGATTACGTATGTCCTGTGAGAATTTAGACACAGCAGCATTATCCATATGATCTTCAAAATCATGAAAGGTGGCATGAAGATTGCTCTTAAGCATCTCATCTAATGAGTCATTCACTGCATCGATAGGTTCTGAAAGTTCACACAAAAATGATGTTCCGTTATTAGATTTTGCCTAAAATAATTAACAATTTATACTATTTTATATTATATTATCATATAATGAAATAGTGAAATAATACAATAAAACGATGTTAATGAGAATTAATTTAACTAAATATTTCATATTTGCAATGATAAAAGTTCACTATACATTACATAATAAATATAAATAATTATATATAATCATATAAATCATACGCTATATTCCTATACCTCAACAAATAACTGGGTTTTATTAGCTAGTAGATTATTTTTTATTTGAAGTATAACGGCTTCATGTCCAATCAAAGATTGTATTGCTTCTGTTATTCGTGATATATAGATTGGAATAGGTGCATCACTTGCAATAGATGCTGTTGCAAAGTATATACCAACAATAGAATATGATGCATCATATAATTCTGAAACCTAATGTATTATACAAATATTGAGAATATGAGTTATATGCAGCTATCTTTAAACCAATTCTTAACTAATAAACTTACCAACTCTCCAGCAATATCAACCATTGGTCCCACAACATTAGAATGACAAATTGGTAACACATCATCGATGGAATATTTCTACAAAATAGACATCGAACTAAGTTGCATGTCAAACACTAACTTACATCATGTACTTACATATTGTTTCTTAAGATCTTTTCCTTGATGATTATGACTTTTGGTGGTAGAAGATAGAATGTATCCCAAAATAGGCTTGTCAATATGACTACAACAATGCAAAAATATTTTACTGTAAGCTTCAGAATTAATAATGATTGACATCTTTTGATAAAAATGAACTATATCGATACTTTAATTCTACAAAGGCACAAAGTAGCAGAGTCTTCCAAAACAATAATTCAATAATAATAAATAATAATAAAAGTACTCTCAACAAATTTATTGTTTGAAAGAAGACTCGAATTCTGGAATTGTTTTGTTGTTTCGAGTTTATTATAGAACACGGTAAGTTTGGTGTCAGACGTCTTAAATCAACCGATCTTTTTAAAAATGGTTGATTGTAGTGCTTGCAGTTTTGGTGGACTTTACAAAAAAAATATTATCATATATATCATCAGATCATACTTAAATAATATATTTTCTCACACACACAAAATATCAAAAAACATCCTGGTTTTCGGATCTGTAATACTTAAACAATGACTTTATTCAATGCTTTTTTAAGAATAGGAGCTCCACTAATACTAATTCCTTAGATCAATTTGTAATTCTTGGATTTAATATATGGTATACTGGTATGCTCTATTTATACGATAATGATTTTGAAGGATATATAATGTTTCCAAGGAAGTTTTAAATGATGATGAATTAACTTAAAAAGAAAATCCTTTATAATCAATAAAAATACTACAGTATGATAACTACCATAAAAAATGGAAAAATAATTATTAAATAATTATAATATTTAAAATATTAAATATGATAAATAAATGAACATAATAATAATGTTCATCTTGGTGAATGCATCCCTAATCGAGTTCCAAATTCTAATCGTAAGAATTGCATATATCTTCGATAATATCGATCATCACTTTCATTGGTTAAGCTTCCAATTATTAATCCTGGGAAAGGAATCAAAACCAAAATAATATACACAAACCCTGGTAATGATTGATAAGACCCACTAGTACCTCTCAGAAATGAACGAATCATCATAATAATTGAATGAATAATTAATATTATTATTATCATAATATAAAAAGTTGAATATTGCCATGGTGAAGGTGGTATACAATGACCTAATAGAGTTTGTCCACGCTCAAGTAATGTCATTGCTTGTATTATAAGCGATAGAAGGGCTTGGTTACATATCATATCTTGAATCAAATAATATTTATGTAAATCATCCAAATACAGTGAAGATACACGGGTTTGTGATAAGGAATGAAAATGAAACAAACTAAAATAATAATAATAATAAAATAATGTTATATTTTTTTCTAAAAAAATGATTATAATATAATAATAACACATTATGATAATAATAAAAATAATTAATTTTATGAAAATTAGTTAAAATCTAATTAAACATTCGAATAAAACATAAATAGATCACAAAATCATAATCAATCATAAGAATTTGAAGATAAAATAATAATAATAACTATGTTTTAAGAGATATTTGATCTTTTATTTTCTTTATAATAATAATAATAATAATAATAATAACAATAATAATAATAATAATAATAATAATAATAATAATAATAATAATAA
>VKHH01006348.1:0-20906 GCA_015144975.1 Epipyxis sp. PR26KG
ATTATTATTCTTTTTAATCAATGCCAGCAAAAAACAATTTTTTTAATTCAAGCTGCTTAATTTCTAAAATTTTATATTATTATTATTATTATTAGTATTATTATTATTATTATTATTTTAGTCGTATTTATCCAAAAGGAACGCGTGTTGATTCATCTAACTTATTACCTTCTCCTGCCTGGGCTGCAGGAAATCAATTAGTTGCATTAAATTATCAAACTGGTGACTTACCATATCACATTAATTTCGGGAAATTCCTTGAAAATGGAAAATGCGGATATGTTATTAAACCTGATTATATGATTTATGATGGTATCCCTGCTCCAGTAGTTCAGCCAATTAAACTAACAATTCATGTAATATCAGCTTGTTTCTTGCCTAAGCCAGGTGGAGCATCGAAAGGAGAAGTAATTGATCCATTCGTCCATATTTTTATTAATGGACCACAAGTAAATGATGATATAGAAGCCAAAAGCAGAACAATTAATGATAATGGATTTAATCCTTGCTGGAATCAGGTATCAATTTATCGATATATTATTAATTATTACATGATAATTATCATAATTATTTTATTATTTCATCCATTCATTTATTTATTCATTTATTCATTCATTCATAGCTCTTCACATTTGAGATAAAGAATCCAGATTTATCATTTATCACATTTCATTTGATGGATGATGATATGATCAATTCTGAGTTTTTGTGTTTTGGTTCCCTTCCATTGACCTGTATGAAGACAGGCTTTCGCGTGTTGCCATTATACAGTGCAATGGGAGGAAAAGATCATGAATATGAATTCGCACAATTATTTGTTCGATTTATTATCGAATAAATTAATTATTGTTTATGATGTCTTGAATTAAATTGATATTATTATTATTATGATTTATTATTGAAGAATTATGATAATTAAAAAGGATTAAATAAGGTGGATAAGTGGAAGAGTGGATGAATTTTTAGTGGATGATCAGAAATATTATTTATTTTATGATATGATTATGATTAATATTGTGATTATAATTATGATAATTATTGATGCATTTGATTGATATGATAATGTTTGTGAGTATAATATTATTATTATTTTATTTTAAATGGAACAAAGTGGAACATTATGTTAATATTCTAATATTATTATTTTTAAAATCAATTATATTTCTAATATTAATAGAAGATTATTCAAGTGAAAAATAATTGAGATAATTAAAATAGATTTTTTGACAATATGCTCATGTATAATATAATGCCATGCTGTAGACTAAGCTGTCACGTTAGGCTGCTGGATAATAAAATAAATAATAATATAAAAGATCACAATCTCACAAGTAGAATAAAGTATAACTAACAGATATACATACAAAGAACTTTATATAATCTAACAAAGAATAATTAAAAACAATCCCAAGAATTGGATAAAATATTTGATTATCAATTTAAATCATCCATTCATCCACATTCAATCTTATTTCAATATTCCTGTCAAAAATAACATCTGTTATTAAGCTAGTAAGCATTTAACAAATATAATCTAGATTAAAATTGAAAAAACAACCAGCATTTATAAAATATGCATCATTATAATATCATATTATTCATAATCAAAATAATAATAATAATTTTTATTATATTTATTATGCTTAATTCACACTCGCGCCAGTCGCAGCTACTGCAGCTACTTTTGAATTTCTCCAGTCATTTACCGCAGCATTAAGATAGTTATTAACTGGTTTAACACAATTCTCTGTAAGATTTTCTTGAGCAACATTTATTTCTGCTGCTTTCTCTTCACATAATCTACGTGCGATGTAAATAGGTGCTTCTCGTTCAGGAATAAACTGAATATTATAGGTCTTTTCATTGATTGTAACAGTCAATTGAATCGTTTTATCAGCAACCCATTTTGTGATTTCATTTTGCAATACTTGATTAACTGGCAGAATACAATTTTGAATTACATTTTCATCCGTAAATCCGAATTGAGCCCCTTCTTGTAAGCATAACTTCTGTGCTACGGATGAACTTGTTTGTCTCTCGGGTAAAAATGATACTTTGAAACTAATATCACTAATAACAATAGTTGTACTGAATGTTTTACTTGCGATCCATTGCTCAACAGCATTTTCTAAATAGCTTGTGACTGGAACAATGCAATTTGGACGAATGTTTTGATCTGTTAATTCAAACTTAGCAGCATTACTAGAACATAACTCAAAAGCTTTCTTTACAGGTGTTTCTCTTTCCGGCATGAACTTTATATCAAATATGATATTATTTAAGTTAATTGGGATATGTAATGTTTTTTCATTGTACCATTCTTCGACTGCAGATTGAATGATTTGAACAGCTTCTTGCTTACATGCTGTTAAATCATTACTAGGAGATTCTTTGCTAATGACAGTCACACAAAACTTATCAGCCATTTGAGATGCACTCTGTCGATCTGGCAAAAAATTAATGTCATATGTTGTATCTTTATAAGTTAATGGTAGCTGTAATTTTTTTTCTGCAATCCACCGGTCAACAGAGCTTTGTAGATATGCTTCAACGTTATTCACACATTGAGGAAGTGTTTCTGGTGTCATACCTAATAGATTCGCATTTTCTGTACACAATTTTGAAGCAACACTATTCGCAGTTTCCTCTTCTGGTTGAAATTTTACATCAAATCTTGTATTTTTAACAACCAAAGGAACATCTAATGTTCTTTCAGAGTTCCAACTATTTACTGCAACTTGAATGTATTGTGCAATACGATCAATACAATTATTAAGGCCATCCTCTGTAAAGCCGATCAACGTACTATGCTTATAACACAGTATATTTGCTAGGCCAGCAGCAGTATCTTGTCCTCGTTTGTATAAGATATTGAAGTTAGTTCCACCAATTGAAAGTTGGATCTGTAAAAACGATTTAAGTTAAATATTAAAAAAGAATACCGCAGTGATGTGGATATAAGTGAAACTACATCAAGTTTGAATAATTTTTGATGAACTCACATCAATATTGCCCAAATTTGATACTTGTGCTGTTATAGTTGCTAAGAGCAAAATAAACGATATTGAAACAAAGATCATCTCAAAAATATTAACTGCAACCCCTGTATATTCTAAATGATGGATTTCTAGTGTACACTTTCACCTTTTGAAAGCTGAGTGCTTTGAAGATAAAACAAGATTGAATATTGAATAATTTATTGAATCACATCATTGAATCACAAAAAAAACACCCACCCATCACCCATTTTATTAATTGTTGTAAAAAAAACGAAACGAACGAATTTTATTTTTGTAAGGAACTATTCAAACAATTCTGAGTTCCTAGTAAATATTTCAAATAATCTTAACAGGATGTTAATAAATGTTAAAACTTAATTATGATAAACTTCAACTTCAACATATGAATAAATGAATAAATGAATATAATCCAAGAAACTAATAATAATAAATAAATATAATAAATGCGAAATTATTTCAAGTTTTCAATCAAATATTGAAATCGTTGAAATACTGTAAATCAATAAAGCAATACAACAATACTACGTACGACATACCACGACAATAAAACAATATATATAATATATAAATATACCCACAACTTTAAGATTCTTTATTCTTAGTGATACAGTAGTTCAATGAATACTCAAGTTGATGGTCTAGGACCACCAGAGTTGTTTAATATTCCAGCTCCTCTCAAAGTGCAAAGACAGTTATCCAAAAATGACTCTTCTTCTCACTTAGAGATCGATTTATCCCCTACAAACAATTCAACTGCATTCAGGAAATTGAACAAGGGAATTGTTTTCAATAATGAAGCAGTGAATGTTGTCATGATTGGAACAGGAGAATATACGACAGGATATGTAAACAATAGTGAATCGGTATCGGATAAAGCAGCTGGAGTCGTGGCTTTGACAATGTTTGATTTGAGGAGAAGAAATAAAATAAATAGGATTGGTTTATGCGGTGTCAATGGCACAAAATTCCCCAGTATTCGTAATCATATGACTAAAATGATTGGGAAAGCTTATAATGGTCTCGACGTAACAGTTGAGACCTTTCCGAATGATAATGAAATAGTTCCGACTGCCTATATTCATGCACTTGATTCATTTAAAGCTGGTGATGCTGTTACAATTTTCACACCTGATGATACTCATTTTGATATTGCTATGGCAGCAATATCTCGTGGTTTACATGTTATGATAACAAAACCAGCTGTTAAAACATTGCATCACCATAAATTGCTTCATGAAGCAGCTCTCAAACACAACGTCTTAGTGGTTATTGAGGTTCACAAAAGATGGGATCCAATTTATATTGATGCAAGAGATAGAATCAAATCATTAGGATCATTTTCTTACATTTATTCATATATGTCCCAACCAAAATATCAATTAAACACATTCAAAGCTTGGGCCGGAAAAAGCAGTGATATTAGTTATTATTTGAATTCACATCATGTTGATTTTCATGAATGGTGTATGGGTGAGAATTCTCGTCCCATCAAAGTAACTGCACTTGCCTCACAAGGAATTGCGCAAAAGTTGTACAGCATGGATTGTGAAGATACTATCACACTCTCTGTTGAATGGGAAAACATCAAAGAAAATGACAATACAAATAAAACAATATCAGATACAAACAATCTTATTGTGACTGGGAAAGGAACTGCTATATATACTTCTTCTTGGATTGCTCCAAAGAGTGATGTCCATTCACAACAGCGATTCTTTTACATGGGAGAGGTAACCCAATATTTTTTGATACTATTAGGATAGACTCACTGACATCTAATTATCATTAGATCAAAATAGACTACAATAAAGTATATGAATAGTTTGCTTTCTTTTTTATGAAATCTTTGGTTTACATTATTAACTTCTACTCTGATTTTATGAAATAAACATATTCAAATCGATGTTTATGTATAAATAAAATGAATCGAAACATTATTTTTATTATTTATTAAATATATATAATATTATCTTATAGAATGGAGAAATTAATGTCGATCAAGCTCATCGAGGATACAATATGGCTGATGATAACAATGGTTTTAAGAGTGTTAATCCGTTATTTATGAAATATACTCCTTCAGATGGAAAATTTTCTGGTCAAAATGGATATGGATACAGGTAACTTGAAATAATCTATTATAATCTATTGAATATTTTATTATTTTTCTAATCCTTTTATCTATTCACAAAAGAATAACTCTGCACTATTCTAAAAAAAGATGCAGACAAAATCAAACATTAACATTGTTGCGCGAAACTACAGACGCACTTATGTGTGTGCGTAAAAGCATGGTTGATTTTTATAAGAAAAATAGTGCAGAGTTATTCCAGGATATTCTATTTATTTTAGAAAGTCGATCTTATATCGATGAAAGGGGTTTTATTTTCGATCGCACATGTACATTTAATTGCTTTATTATTATTACTATTATTTTATTTATTGATTATTGTTTTTTTAGATCATTTGAAATGTTTATCGATGCAGTTTCATCCATCAATCGAGGTGAAAGTACAGTTTCAAGTTATCATGATTCGCTTGCTTCTATCGCTTCTACATATCGCACAACAGCAATCTTAGAAGCAGGAAGAGTTAGTTTAGATTCAAATCGTTCAGTTGAAATATTATATGATGATTCTCAATTTTCTTGTCGACCTACAGCTATTAGAGAGTTATAATGAGTTTAAAAGAGTTATAATATGAAAATATGATCAAGAAAAATCTATTATTTGTATTTAATATAATAATTATAACATGTATATGAATATTATAACACTTCATAATAAGAATTTTAAGAAATGTATATGATTTTAATAATATGAAGATAATTAATTATCATATTTATTCATTTTATGTACATTTCAATAATTCATTTAATAATTTTTCTTTTAAAAATAACTTTTAATTTATAAATTAATCATACAATAAATAAGATGTTAATTAATTGTTCAAAATATTAATATATGATATGACTAATATCTTCTTTATCAACTTACACTAACTATCATGCTTATTCAGTTTAAAATATTATGATAGCGAAACATTCATTACTGCTAGATTATGTTTTTAATTATGCAGATGGATATTCATAACAGGATAAATGAGCGAAACAGTCGATGTACAACTTATATTACATTTGTGTGAGTAATTTATGTATCTTTGGTGTATGCAAAAGGAAGTTTCAAGTGTAATACCAGATGAAAAATAACATGATATATTTACTCTATAATGACAAAAAGAATAAAATGATTAAGAATGTATATAAATCTACATTATTGTTTACATAAACAATCAACAATCTTGATCCTTACATTTCATAATAAATAAATTATAATGCTAATAACTAAATTAAAATTATAAAAAATTTAATTTCAGAGTAAGATTATTTTAAAATATTTATAAATTCTATATCAAATCATCAGTAATATTATCTTAATGAGATAACTTAATCATTTTACATACGAATCATCCATTTTTAATAATTAAAATCAACTTTTTTTTTATGATTTTATTGTAAAATTATCACAATAAAAATTAGATATATCATCAATCAAATCATTTTTTTTATTTTATACGCACGACAAGCTTTATTATTTATTGGTTAAAGAATATCATCATAATCATTGAAATGATTGTCTCTTTAAGATATCCGGAAGAACTTGAATCACAGTTTCTTGTGCATTGTTTCAGCTTCGTATTGTAATTGTATAAAAACAATATTAGATAAGTTATGGATATATAATCCAGATGGATGTCGATTATTATTAGCAGATCACTATTGTTTTTGTTTTGTCTGAACTTTTAAATGAATTAAAATCTTCCTTGATCGTGAGATAATATTGTTGATATAAAATTCTTCGTGATATGTATTGAGCGATTACAGCTATCTTCTCACATAAGAATTATAATTCAAATAATTATAATACTCAAAACTTAAATTTGAAACTATAAGCATTACTGAAATCAAAATAACTATTATAATCCATTATGATATTTTTTATAAAATATAATTGAACTGTTTGGAATGATATGTTGATGAAACCGAAGCAAAGCAATATTATTTTTCGTTGAGCTATCTTATAATGACAATAATTTTTATGTAAAATGCTGTATTATTATAATAATCACAAATAAAATAATCATTATTTATATTTTTACTATATAATGCTAATATACTTGATTCTACTACATTTTCATTCGATGTATTGGATCTGATTTTGAAGAAACTAATAAATCACCTACTGAATTATCATGCACAATTCTATACATAATATTATTATCATTACTATCGTCGATCTGATTTTGATTTTTATGACTTATATTATAATAATTATTATGATTATGGTAATTGTTTTGGTCATATGAATGATAAGAAGAATGTTGAGATGATAATAAAATGTGATCTAATTCATGCTGTGAAGATGTTTTCTGAATATTATGATTGTTATTATTATTTTTTAATTTCTCATAATAATTAAAATTAGGTAAGCTACTTGCAATTCCTATTGTTAGATCACCTCGATAATCTTCATTATCATGTAAATGAATATTTGATAATAAATGTTTTTGGTCATTTGATGTGATGTGAGAATTAGATCGATTTTTTATGTTAAGTTTTGCTGTAACGTGACGTAATAAATTATCATTTGAACTTGTCTTTTTACGATTTTGAAGTCGAAAATTATTATCATTATTATTATTATTATTATTGCTATTATTATTTAAAATATTTTGTAATTGAAAAGGTGGTGATGATGATAATGAAGTACTGAAAAACATATAATCATCATTATTACCATTGTCACTATTTGACTGCATTTCAATGCCTTTGGTTGAGGATTGAGACGTGCCAGTTGAAGAAATTTTCAGGTTATTCTGTGTGATCTGATCTGTCCATCCTGAACGACTATTTTCTTTTGTTGAAATCGGTTCTGAATCTGTTCTGTTATTATCATAATCACTATCATTTACATGATTATTATAAATTTTATTATCATAACTATTATTATTACTATTATTTGTTTTATTCTTATTCTCTTTCGCTTTTCTTGTTGGAGTCGAATGAATTGAATTGATCATTTCTTCTAAAGTTTGAGCTTTTGATTCTAATTTTAATGTTGAATTAATAGATCGTAGAGGTGACATTAGCAACGGTAATTCTCCAATAATATTTGCTTCGCTCGTTACTGTTGATAATGCGTTATGATGTAATTCATCATTTGGAGACGATCGAATAGATTTAAATAAATTTTTCTGCTTCATATATTGATCACGGAACTATAAAAAATAAATGCGCGAGTATTTGTTATCTTAATATAATATATAATAATATAATATAATACATCATAATATAATATGTTATCATCATAATATAATACTTACCCATGGGTGTTTGACCGCTTGTTTGGCTGTGAATCGTTTCATTGGATCAATTATCAATAATTGTTCAATCAAATCCTTCACAGATGCTGATATATTGCTCCATTTCTTCTCTGGGAATTTTAATTGAAATGAACTTTTGCATTGTGCTGTTGTAGGTGGCAGCAGATCGATTGAAACAGCGAATGGTAAATTAGCTGATAATGTGCAATATAATAGTACACCTAATGCCCAATTATCTACTGACATACTGTAGTGCTTGCTTTGTCTTATTTCTGGAGCAATATAACCTGTATATTTGGAAACAAACGTAGAGAAATCATAAATATTTTATGATTTAATTGCAAATCACAACACGTTGTGGCGAAAGTGGAATAAAGAAGAAAATAAATTACCTCCGGTTCCAAGAAAGGATCCTGTCAGAGCATATTTGATTATAGTGCTGAAACCAAAATCAATTAATTTTAATGTAAATTCACCGTTAGGCTTCTTGAAAAAAATGACATTTTCGGCTTTAATATCGCGATGGATGACTCCTCTTTCATGCAGATAAGATACTGCAGAAAACACACCAAATAATAATTGTTTGGCGTTTTGCTCAGATAGAGGTCCATTCTTATGTATGTAATCAAATAGTTCTCCTCCTCCTAAATATTCTGTAATGATAAACAATTTATCTTTTGTTTCCATAAAATCAACAAATGTGACAATGTTAGGATGAGAAACTTGTCTCAATATCTCAACTTCTTTCTTCAATTGCTTCAAGAGCGCTTCAATATCCATTTGGTCAATGTCGATTCTTAATTTCTTTTTATTAATTATTTTACAAGCCAATTCAATTGGATTTGATCCATCATTTTTGCTACAGGTATTTGACTCAGGATACACAACAGCTCCAAGAAAAATCTTCTTGCGGTTTCTATATAATACTTTGAACACTTTAGATGTTGTTCCAACCCCAACCAATGATCCCAAAATGTATAGTTGCAAGAACTCTGATGGAAGTGGATGAATATCTTCATTAGTTTGAAGCAACTCGGATTCACTGACAGATTGCTCTTTACTTCTCAAGGATCTATTTGATCTTGCTGCTGTATTAACTATAACATTTGATTTGACACCCGATTGAGACGAATGGGAAACAGCAAGTGAAGTTGAATTTGATGAAATCGGTGT
This sequence comes from Epipyxis sp. PR26KG, assembly GCA_015144975.1. Taxonomy (NCBI): domain Eukaryota; class Chrysophyceae; order Chromulinales; family Dinobryaceae; genus Epipyxis; species Epipyxis sp. PR26KG. The sequence goes on from VKHH01006348.1 coordinate 9,576, forward strand.
ATAGCCATTCAATTGACGTGTGCAGCAACAACAGCATTGTCCCATATAAGAGTGATATTTCTGCTTAGGAATGCACTTGATTGATAGAGGAATGCACTTGATTGATTGATTGATATTTTAATATATCCGGAAAAAGAGCTTTAATTAACTTCAAAATGAAAATACTCAGAATTGGTTGAATCTTGATAAATTATTTGACGGTTGAACTTTAGTTCCGGACAAAATCGCACTTCATTGAAAAGTAAAAATCGACTATACCCGGTATTATATATATTACAGTACTTGTTGAAGAGCACCAGAGATTACCCCTTTCTTGGCGTTTTACTTTAGTGTTTTAAAGAAGACTCGAATTGTTTTGTAAATTTCCTTTAAAGAAAAATTAAAAGGTGTTTTGATGTGATGAGAGAGAAAATTTCCGAGAATAATAGTTTATTTCCTTGACAATTCTTTGTTATACAATCTGTTGAGGCGGAGTTTGCTTAAATTGATTGAATGTGTCAATACGATCTTCATTATTAAGTTACAATTTGCTACATAAATTCAGTACATCGTTAGTATCCCAATGACCAATGGTATAACTTTCACTGATAACTGAGATACAGCGATTAAACCGATAGAGTAGTAAGTAGTAATGATGATGATTTCCTTTCGCATATGGTTAAAGCATTATAACATGTAAGCACCGTTAACTAATTTAAAATATTTGAATGTATTGATACAGTAAATAAAACCTTTGTCAATCTACACAATTATCGTTTTTATCAAACTACACTATTATCAGATATCAAAGTACTATCAATATTCTTGATCACTGTTATCAGCGTGATTTTTTTTATTTAATTGCAAATGAATATAGACTCGATATTATATATTAACTCTAATATATCGAAATTATGCTTTGTTATCATATAATTTGAATGTAATTTTTAATTTTCAAATCATCACGTTACCTGAAATTAAATTTTTGTTTGTAAGTTCATATCATAATCGGCGTATGGCATTAAATTATAAAAATTTCTTAGGAAACTTGACAACAGCTTAAATGAAACATAGTGTCATGATAATATCGTAAGTGAAATTACATATAATGCACTCACTTTATAAAAATAAATTAATAAAACTTAAAGGCACATTATCGTAAATTTACCGTTTATCATTACAAAATTAAAAAATTCAGCTCCGTATATACAAACCCTTAACTGTAATAAAAATAATTTAAATTAATAATAACCCATCTCAAAGAAATCTTTCTTATCAAAACTACCGTATAAAAAAAACAAAAATAAAAAACATTTGACGGTATTTGAACTGCACACAGAATAACTCTTGAAAATTCTGAAGAGATCAAACCCTAAAATAATTATAGAATACTTCACAATAAAAGTATGGTATGTAGATGGTTATTGAATTTCGACGTTTTTGCGAAATTTTGGTATCGAATAGATTTAAAACATCATTATCCGATAACCTAAGTGAGTAGTAACACTTAGAGATCTAAAACTAACCCTTGATTATTACTAATGCACAATGTCAGCCTTAAATGATCGCAGCTTTACAGATCTTGGAAAATCGGTAATTCAAACAGCTTTTCACAAGAAGCTAAGCCCCACCTGATCAGCACAAAAAAGATTAAAATGACATTATAATAGAAAATCTTCTTTTGATATCGTCGATTTATAAGTAAACAATGAAAGAAAAATTACTGTTATGCTTAGGGAACTTTCCGTTTCCGCCACGAAAGCCATACCAAGCAGCAGCAGCCCTTATGGCCATGCAAACTATGTACGAATATGTGCAAAATCATTGTTAATCAAATTTTTATTAATCATAAGATGAAAGCAAACTACCAAATTAACAACTGTATGCCCTGCCAAAAGCAACGCCTACACAGCAGATAAAAACCTAATTCAGAATAAGCTTTGCTGTTGTTCAGTAATTCCTATTAATTATGTTACATAAAATAATTAAGATTATAATTTATAAATCATATTTGCGATTACAATACTCACTATTCTCTATCAGAATCGCCAGCTTTTAAATGATTATCATCATCTCTTTCGCGTGGGCTCTTCTTGCGATAGTCTGGCGATGGACTTCGACTAACAGATTTTCTAGCACGATCTCGGGATCTAGAACGGCTTTTACTTCTACGAGGACTTGGGCTGATACTCTTTCTTGATCTTCCTCTGTCGCTATCACTTCGATCGCGCTTTTTATCATGAACGAAGCGAACTCTGATGAAGGTTGTTTCATTGTAATGCTTGAATTCCGTATCATCCAAACTACGGACAGCATATTCCATATCATCACGATTGGAGAACTCAACAACACCATCACCATCACGTCCAACATCAGTGTATACCACATCACCAGCTTTGCGCATAAAATCTTTCAAATCCTGCCAACTACATGATCGAGGTAAGTTTGAAACAACAACTCCATAATCAGTTCTTCTTCCACCACCTCCACCTCGAGGAGGATCCCTTCTTTCAGGGTATCTTGATCCACCACCACCTCCACTTCCTGTACGAAATAAAAATATTAAAATGTTGTTTAACGTTATTTTAACACTTAAAAGCAATAAAATGTTAAAAACAACTGTAGAAACCTAATTGTTGCAACTATTCACCTTTCGCAAATTCAACACGAAGTCGATATCCATCAAAACTATAGCCATCTCTTCCTCTTACAGCATCTTCTGCATCTCTTGAATCATCAAATGTGATAAATGCAAATGCAGGTGGGCGAGCAGGTGTTTTCAAATCGATATCTTTGATTCGTCCATACCTGTAATTATTTTATAAATAATTTTATAAATAATTTATATCAATAAAATGCTTAAATTATTATTTAAGTTTTTCAATTTGAAATAAACCAATATTTTGGCCAATATAAAATATAAAAGAAATCAAACTTGTAAGCAAATAAATTTTATTTCAACACATCATTAATTTCAAAATATAGCAACCAATTAAATTATTATATATAACATATGAATGAACAGTATTCGTTCAGTTACTTGTAAAACAAGTCATCAATTTCAGACTCTTTGATGTCAATCGGCAAATTTCCAACATAAACTCTTGACATTATTTAGTTATACTTGTGAAAAAAGATCTAGAGAGTGAGCAAAATATAACCAATATTTAATACAACTCTTATTAGATGAGTGTACTTTTAATTTTACACAATGACTTTTTAAAAATAATGGAAAAATGGATTGAAAAAAATAATAAAAAAATAGGGTGTATATAAATAATAATATAATATAATAATAATAATATCATGTATATATAATTATTAAATGTGCTGTGTTGTACAGATTAATAACAATATATTTTGATCAAACACACAATTGCAGGTAACTTATTTTAGTAAATTAACACTTACGCATTCTCTAATAACAAATAACAATACCGTAACAAATAACCAACATTGAAATAACAACTCTGAACGTAATTTAATTAGCTTAGTACTGGTAACATGAGTGATGATGAAGAATATGAATATGATTATGGTTCAGATCAAGAGTACAACTACGGTTCAGATGATGGAAATAATGACAACGGTGTTAATGACGAACTAATCGAAATTGAAAATGCATTTTATGGTAAATTGACAATTTGACATTAAGTTATTGGAGTACACTATTATTTCCTTATAATAATTAATCAAATAATAACAATTTGTAGAGGGTGATGATTTGCGAAACGAGGACCGTGCACGAGCTATTGATATGTTTGAAAAAGTGGTTAGATTAGAAACTGATATGGGTGATACAGTAAAGTGGTAAGTTGAATGCTCTATTATTCATTGATTGAATATTCTAAATATATTCGTTATTTACTTAATGTAAAAATAAGGAGATTCAAGGCTTTACAACATTTGGTAACAATATATTTTGCTTCTGGTGCCTACGAGAAAATGATAGAGAGATACAGAGGAATGTTGCTATACATCGGTTCTGTAACAAGGAATGAATGCACAGACTCAATTAATATTATATTAGATACTTTAGCGAACTCAACTGACGTAAAAGTTTTGTCGGAAATGTATGAAATTACTCTTATTGCACTCAAAAGTGCAAATAATGAGAGATTATGGTTTAACACAAATCTAAAGCTTGCCAAATTATATTTAGAAGGAACTAAGTTCTCAGAAGTTGACCGTTTAATATCAGTTTTAAAAAAGAGTTGCCAAACATCGGACGGAAAAGATGATCCATCTAAAGGCACATATTTATTAGAAGTTTATTGTTTGGAGATCCAATTATGTTCTGTGACGCATAATGCTGCTAAAATGAGACAAATTTATCCTAAAACCATGAATTTAAATGCTGCTGTTGCTGATCCTAGAATCATGGGTGTAATTCGTGAAGAAGGTGGTAAAATGCAAATGTCAGAAGGAAATTGGGAAGAAGCATATAATCAATTGTATGAAGCCTTTCGATTTTATCAAGAGGCTGGTAACCCACGTGCTCGAGATTGTTTGAAATATGTTGTGGTTGCTTCCATGATGGTTGAAAATGGTGTAAATCCATTCGCTGCTCGCGAAGCAAAAGTTTTTGCAGAAGATAAAGAAATAATAGCCATGAGTGATTTAAGGCAATGCTTGGAAGAAAATAATTTATCAAAATTCGAAAAAACAATTAACAATAAACAAAATCGCATTGTTGACGAACCTTATCTTATGACATATATTCAACCATTAAGAAGAAGAATGAGAGAACAAGTGTTACTGAATTTACTAATCCCATACAATAAGGTGACATTGTCTTTTCTTGGGCGTGAATTATCACTTAATATTGATGAAGTAGAAGCGTTGCTTGTAGATATGATATTGGATGAAAAAATTAATGCTTCTATCAATCAAACAAATGGTCATGTTATTATTCATAATCAAAATGTTGAGCCAAATTGCATGAATGATGTTGTAAGTCAGTGGGCAAAATCTTTATCTGATGCAAATGAAAATATTTCTAATCGTGTTATGTGAATCATATTTATATTAGCATGATAATGTACAGTAACTAACACCATTCTTAAGTTTAATTTGCACTAAAATTTCCAGCTTCATATTATAAAATTATCAGATTGCTACATAGCTGCATTGATTTATTGTAGTAGTCAACCTTTTAACATACTATCTCAATAACAATTAATTTCTTCTACACCTGTTGTAACACAGAAACCAAACTATTCATAATGGAGAAAATGATTGGATCAATATTAACGTATTCGATGGAAAGTGTACTGTAAGACTTAAGTTAGATTATGGAATTGGCCTACTGTAAATTATAAGATAATTTTAGGATTTATTATTTATATTTTTGGTGAATCTTATTTGTTGATATCACCGTTCTAAACACAAGCCTTAGTCATTTTAACACTCCTGATATTAGTCAACACAACAATCTCACACAAAATCTGTTCATTTCATGATTAACAAATATTATGATTCGTTCATAATTTAATCCAGTGAATCTCTATGAAGTTTAGCCAAAGAGATTAAATCCCTAAACCTCCCTCCAATTGAATATAAAAAGCCTTAGCTGTGGCTATATATTCAGAATGTATATGTATGTTGTTTACAAATGCGCACAATCTTCCGGAAAACGGATGGTCCTTCAAGGAATTCAGAACAATTGTGGTGTCATGTCATCCAAACTACTCTCTCCAAAACTCTGTATTACTTGACCAACACTCCCAATTTTCCACTTCTTTTTGTCAATTATATTCCTGAACAAACAAATAGAATTTCTGCGCTTGGAACTATAATGACTCTCAATTTTCCTGCAAAGATTTACCAAATACTAGAAAACGAAAGTTCAGATATTGTTAGATGGCATCACAACGGATTAGCGTTTCGTATTGTAGACCACAGCAGATTCGAAGCAGAAATAATTCCAAAATACTTCCGACGTAAGAACTACAGCTTGAATTCTTTTAAATATTTTCATCTAATTTTCAGCAATACTTATTTAGACAATCAGCTTTCATCGGTTCAAAGACAACTGAATCTATATGGATTTAAGTGTATTAGTCGTGGTGAAGATAAAGGAGCTTTTTTCCATCCGAAATTTAAACGAGGTGATTGGGAAGTTGTTAGAAAAATTCAAAGATTTGTTCCAATCAAAAAACCTGTTACTGATCCAACTAGAGATAAAGATGATAACGAGTCCCGAGCTGATTCTACTGAATTTGGTGAAAGTTCATCGAGCAACAGTAAAGAACAGCAAGATTGGAATTGGCCTCCAACTCACTTTAAGTCAGTCCATTACCAAGATTTTGCAATGTATGGACACCCTTCCAATACTGTGAAACGTGAAAATAATGGGGTCTCTTCATTAGAACATCAACAGTATCAATATCCGTATAACCAAACCCCTTATATGCAAACTGTTAATACCAATAACAGCAGCAACATCCAATCCAATTATATGGGTTTCCAATTTCCTCCACTTTCTGCTGTCTCATCTAAACCACCCCCATCTTTTATTTCTTCTCAATATTCGTCTAATGTTCCAGTTTCGCAACCATCTCAAAAGATTTCATCCGCTTTAGCCATTAACAATAGTTCTATTGGATCTGATTTAACCATGAATGTATCGCAATCTATTCTCACTACCAGATTAGGTTTCAATACAATTGCACCTCAAACATCATCACAGCCTCTTACCGTGAAAACAGCTTCTGCATCTGTGACGATTGATCCATACGCAGATTTTTTTGATGATTTGTCTTTTTTTGCCACAGAAACAATAGATCTCCAAACGAGCTTCATCGGTGGTGCTTCAACTAACACACTGGAATCCCAGAGTCAACCAACACCAATTGTAACTAAAAAGACAACTTGCGAGATTGGTATAAATACTGACATATCGCAAGATAACACTCCACTCGATTTTCTTCTTCTCATGGGTGCAAGTCGCTTTGTATAACTTAGTAATGGTTGTATATTACTTATTGTATATTATATTTCTTCTTAACAAAACTATAATCATAATTCATTTCTTTTCAATTGAAATATTATGATTATGATAATTTCTATTGCTCCTTGGCATATTTATTTCAGATATGTGCCTTATAATATGTTTCGGAGTCATTTCGTCAATAATACATGTATAGTATATAAACGTTAATTCTTTATTAAATGAAATTAACGACTTTTGTTCCTCTCAATTAATTTAATCTACTTAGTCATACAAGCAATGGAAAAAGATAACTCAAAATATAAACCTCAAAGTCAACCATAACTCATTCGAATCTTAATTCCTTAGGCCACGGAATAATCGTTTTAGTTGGTTTGGTGCCCACCCAATTAAGTACCAACTTATTACTGAAAACCTCGATGTGTCCATATGCTTGATCTTTATTCTCACGTTCTATAGGTGCGGGAGGTATGATGTGATGCGTCCCATGCTGGTCAATATTATACTGCCCATCATGATCATGTCCAGCAATCCATAATCGAACATTACCAGATTTCCAAATTATATTTCTAATTTCTTCTGCATTCCAAATTGATGCTGACGGTTTATCAATTGAATATATTGGTTGGTGACAAAATATTACAACATTTTCAGAATTATTTTTACTACAATCCAATACATTTTGAAGCCATGTTAATTGTTTATTACCCAAACCTCCATTATAAGGAACCCATCTATATTTATCAAAAGCAAGATTATTAAACCAAGTTCCACTTACTGATAAATCATTAGGATTATTTTGCCGAAGAAGCTCTTCTGCTTGCAGCTTGTTATCTAATGAACTATAACCAATCAGAGATACATCATAACTATCTAATGAAATGAACCTCCATTTAGGATGAGGTGACCAATCATAATATAAACAAGAGCTATTATTGTTGCTATTATTAATGTCTTCATCATGTTCAGATAAAATATCATCTAAAAATAATCTTCTTAATTCATCTCTTGAAAAACAATTATGATCATGATTTCCAAAACATAAATATTGATTATATGAGGTCGATTTCATAATTTTCAAGATATCCATAACACAATGGTATTGAGTATTCGTGGCTATAATTGTAAAAGATGTGGTTAAACATGATGGTGCCACTGCATCAATGTATCAATGTTAATCTAATAATTAAATTAAATCATCTACCATTAACAAGCAACAGAAGGTACAGTATTATAATCTCTACCTGAAGCCTTTGCATCTAAAATATCACCCAATATTAATGCAAACGAAACAGAGTGCTCAAGTTTATTCCAATAATTAACTGAATTTCGATAAATGTCTATACTCTGAAGATATCTTCTCATTTTAGTTTGTTGAAAATTTAACGAGTCAGGAGAATCCGCATATTGAATATCTGCTATCAAACCAAAACTAAACAGAGGGGTTTTACCACAATCAGATGAAGAATATAATTTTAATGTTGATAATTTCCAGTAGCTATTTTTATAACATTGATAGCCAAATATACCATATGAAAAATAAAAGGTCAATAGTGAATATTCAAGAATTCGATTAGTAGATATCATTTTGGCTCGAACTTGATTTAAGTTCCTTGATACAACAAAGTCACCTCATAAATGAGGTATAGCTTAACTTATATTATACCACACTTTCAACGGCGAACCGGAACCCGGGAAAAATCTGGATAATCGAAAAAAAATTGTTTAAATTTTAATCTTATTATTAATTATGCTACTTTGAGTTTTATAAAGTGTTGTTTTGCGGCCGAAAAACACGGTGGTGTACGAAAGTGAACTGATGTACAAAAACGAATACAGGATTTTACTGGTAAAAGAAAATGTCATAGTGAAAATTTCGAAATCAATGGGTGGAAAAAGCTACTGGGTAATAATAAGTTAGAGAACCGGAAAAGGAACAGCATTTGCAGTTTGGACTACCTGGACTACTGTTCGCATTTTTATGAGTTGAAACTTTATGATGAATGAATGAATGAACCTTTCGGGACAATTGTGATCGGGGAAGAAAGCGTAGAGCTTAAGAGAGCTCTCTGTTATGTTATATAGCTTGTTCCTCTTGTTTAGTTTAAATGACATGATTTTCATTGTGAAAAGCACAGGCCCTTTTGTCAACTTCAACCCCCAGAAATAAATATAAAATAATAATAACAAAAAAAGTATAAAATACAAAACAGCATTATATATACTGTAATAAATAGAAAAAGCATCCAACTGATCAAAACAAGATAATGCAAAAACGTTCCCTCCCCAATTATAGTACCGAAAGATATTATCTATTGTCGGAAATTGAACAAAGAGCACAGTTTACATTTATAGATGAAATCAAGGCGTTTTCTAAAACAGTCTATCATAAAACCCAACATAAGAACATCACAAATCATATTGCTACTGATATGAAAGAAGGTTTATTAGATGTAGTACCATTTGTTGTGATATACATGCTCTGGAATATAGATTATTTGTCACCAAATGACGAGAATACTGGTAGTGACAAATCCGACGGAACTGATGCAAATTCTGATCATTCTAATCATAATGATGATAAATCTTCATCATTCAAAATATTCAATACTAATATGAAAAAATCTGTTCACAAATTTCAGCAAGAATTACTTTCTTTAATCCTCACTAGTTTCTGTGCTGTACCTGGTATTTGCTTGCAACGTTCATTGATTTGTGTTGAAGCTATTATTCCACATAACACACCATTTACTAAGTATGAACCATATATACAGGATATGTACAAATGGTTGGATGATAACCATAGTATTGCTAATATCATAATTGGAGTTTCTGACGATGCAGGAGGTAAGAATAATTATTTACTAATCGTCATAATAATTCATAATTTAATCGTATTCTTGCGAAACGTTCTGTAGGAACTCCTGCATTAATGACAACCCTCGAAATTTGTGAGAAACTTCAAAATCTTGGTGTACCTAATAACACTGGTGTAATTTTAAGTCGTTGTCGAGATGATTTTCTTGGTCATGATCCAACTCGTGAACCAGATGCTAAATCAGGACTCTTTCAAATATTATGTTATAATTCAAAAATGGATATTGATGATTTAGCTAAGCAATGTTACGATCAATGGTTAGAACAATATTCTAAAACAATCAGAGAAGAAAAATCACATATTAATAATAAAAGCTCAGTCAACATTAATGATCATAATAATAATCATGATAGCAAATCGCAGCAATTAGGCGTATTCATTTCAATTAGTGCAATAATCGTTGGTTTATCTACTATTGTTTTATCTTGGTACATACTTTCATAGCATAATCGTATTATTCGTAAGAATATTATAAATGAAACTAATCTTTTTGTCCATAATTTTTTTTTAATTTCATTCATTTCAATATTATGATAATCATGATAATATAATAATATAAGCTTGTTTGTAATATTAATCTTTAATCGATTTGTCAAAGCGATATGACAAGATGTAATATTATTTTATCACATATTGCGTTTCATTGTAATTAAATATTAATTAAAATGCTGTCATTTTTGTATAATAATCTGACTGAATACTCATCATTTTCCAAGTCATTTTTCAAATATCATAATTAATATGAGCAATAATATTTTTATATTTTCAAATTATTATCATATTGCATCGTTATCTACCATGACATAATTCCGACCAATAAAAGTCACCATTATGTTCCTAAAATATCTAGTAGAAGGGGGTTAAAAATAGAAATAGATAATTGAAAATAATTAATTAGCTAGTATTGTCAAATTAGATGTTGGACATGTTTATATTACCTTAATCTCAACAATACATTACATATACAATTGTTCAATACAAACCAAACAAACCAATTGATATGAAATGTGAAAAAAGTTTTAAATCATAATGTCATAATTATTATAATAGATAATCAGATATCATTATTCTTAATCATTGTTAACCTAAATTTAGTTACTAATGCTTTACCTCAATGCCTGGATACGGTACATCTCATATCTTTAAATCATAGTTTTGAGAAAAATCATATCAACTCATTATTAATATCAAAATATTTTCAACACATAAACAGAATCACTTATCCTTATCTCCTTTATAAGCACATTTATGATTTATGAAACAGATAAATGAGTTCATAAAAATCTTTTAAAATAAAAACGAATCATAAAACATTATTTAAACACTTATTATTATATTATATCAGGAATAATCGTTTATTAACTTTACTATCTCACCAACACTATTCAAACAAACAAACAAATCTAAACACGTGGAATCATCTTCATCAAACTTTAATAATGCTGAAATATTATTATTATTATTATTATTATTATTATTATTATTATTATTATTATTATTATTATTATTATTATTATTATTA